>PVJH01003392.1:0-90303 GCA_004026705.1 Nesogale talazaci
TCTCAATGCCCCGTGGCCACTTGCCTCGGGGAAGTCCAGAGAGAGGCCTGAGAGACCCGGAGTCTGGAGCAAACAGTGGTTCTGATACTCAATTTTGCCTTCAAATGTTGGATGCTTTTATCATGTTAGCTGGAGCGGAGAATAACTCGGGATGCCGTCTCCTTCCAAATGGGTTCTTTTTCTCTTTCACGTCTCAAGAGCTAAGGAAAACCTCTACTCTAATCTGCTTGCAGCCTATCTCAACGACGCCCAGTGGTTTATCGCGACTCTCAGAAGAAAGCCCACCCCCTGAGAGGAGCCTCTGGAGTCCTCCTCCGTTTGCACAGGACTTTCCTTTCGACCTGTGCCTTCTCCTCTTCCTGACGTATGCCACGCTGGCGTCTACCCTGTTTTCTGTTAGCCGTGTCTTTGCCACATGGTCCCTTCTGCCCGGAATACATTTCCTATGCCCTGCCAAAGTCCCACCACGCTTCTATTCTGGCTCAGCATCCACTGCCTATGCGAATATTTCCATGATTCTCCAAATCAAAACACTCCCACAGCTCTCAGGTAAATGGGCTTGTATTAGCATCTTCAGTGGCAGTTTGTTGGTTATCGCTGTACACACCCAGGATCTTCCTAGACAACAAGCTCCTAGGGAGCAATAGTGGTTGCCTACTGGGCTGCTAACCAGGAGATGAGCAGTTCTAAGGAGTCTTCCTCTTGTAAAGAAATTCAGTCTCTCTCTTGGGAATCCACAGAAGCAGTTCTGCCCTGTCCTGTAAGATCGCCAGGAGTCGGAATAGACTCACTGGCCGTGAGTTTCGTTTGGTATAGCTTCCTGAGGTGTCCCTGAGTAATTTAAGCAGTTAATGTGCACAACTACTAACAAAGCTTGGAGGTTCAAGTCCATTCAACGGTGGGCTCAGAAAAAAGGCTCAGTGATCTATTTCCTCCAAAGGAGTCATTAAAAGTCCTCCCAAGCACAGTTCTGCGCAGACACAGTTGCTGTGAGCCAGAACTGATTTGATGGTGACTGATTTTTGCTTGTTTGCTTTTAATTCCTCTTTGATGCTTCGAATGGGCCTAACACAGAGAAGCTGCTTCAGAAAGATTGACTCAGTCTTAGTTCAGTCGTGCTTCACTTGCCAGCTTTGGCAGGTTGAGAGTGAGACGTTCTAGTGCAGAGACTAGTAAGCGGAGAGGACATCCTTGGGGCGGGCTTGTTGTCAATGTTGTAATATGAATAGAACTTCTGGCAAATTCGACACAATTCCACATTCCCATGAGGTTTCTTAAGAGAGTCTCTTGTATACTCACCTGCCCAACATGATCACCGAAGACAAAATGGGTATATAAGTAAATGTGGTGAGAAAGCTGATTGCGCTAGGCTATTAAAAGATACAGAGTCTGGGGTCTTAAAGGCTTAATGT
Organism: Nesogale talazaci; assembly: GCA_004026705.1. Lineage (NCBI taxonomy): Eukaryota > Metazoa > Chordata > Mammalia > Afrosoricida > Tenrecidae > Nesogale > Nesogale talazaci. The sequence goes on from PVJH01003392.1 coordinate 1,413, forward strand.
TAAACAAGTGGCCATCTAGCAGGGAAACAACAAAGTCCACATAGAGGATGCACATCAGCCTGAGTGATCAAGAGGTGTTGATGTAAATAGGGTATCAGAAGTTCGAAAACAAGCAACCGAATTGACGTGAAGGAGAATAGACAATGGAGACCCCAAAACCACCTTTAACGTAATGAGAGAGCCCTTCACAGAAGATGCATCCAGGATGTAGTATAGCACTGTTGTAACATAACTGTCCTCTATTTCTTTGATATTTCCTCTCCTATTTTTATGGTCTTAGTTCTACCTCATTAATTCTGTTAGACCTGCAAATGTTCATGTGTATAATTAAGATAATTCAATGCATGAAATCCAAGATAGATAAACCCTTCTGAAATTGTAATGGGAGTAAGGACTCCCTGAGGGTACAGAGAGAGAGAGAGAGTAAGAAGGGAAAGGGGACCTGGTAGCAATGATGATTAAATAACCTCACTCCAGGGGAATGAATAACAGAATGGCAGGTGAACACTGGATAGTATAAAATACAGGGGAGAGGGGTAATAGAAATAATAATATTTCATATAATAACAAGGGTTCCTGGGGGGTTGAGTGGGAAGGTCAGGGATGAAGGGGTACTGCTATTAAAGAATGAAAGAAAGAAAATATTTTGAAAATGATAGTCACATTCTACCTTACAAATCTGACCAGACCAGAACATATACAGAGGTACACATAATTGCTGAAAACACAGGGAATCCCAGGATAGATAAACCCCTCAGGAACAATAATGAGAGTAGCCATACCAGGAGGGGAAGGAGGAGGTGGGGGAGAAAAGGGGAACATCACAATGATCAACTATAAACCCCTCCCAGGGGTATGGATAACAGAAAAGTGGGTGAAGGGAGGCATCAGTCAGTGTAAAACATGAAAAAATAATAATTATTAGTAATTATCAAGGGTTCATGAGAAAGGAAGAGTGGAGGAGAGAGAGGAAGTTGAGAAACTGATACCAAGGTCTCAAGTAGAAAGGAAATGTTTTTAAAATTATCCAACATTTGCAACAAGTGTACAACTGTGCTTGACCTAATGGATGGATGTATGGATTGTGATAAAAGTCATATGAGTCCCCAATAAAATGATTGTGGTGGTCGCAACAATTGTACAATCATACTTGATCTAATTGAACTATGAATTGTTATCATTTCTGTCAAGCTCCCAATAAAAGGGAAAAAAGAAAGTCTTTTCTTCCACAAAGTCAGCTGTTCTTGGGGACCTACCCAAGTTACAATCTTGTCTGATTTTCTCCTCTGTCACAATGCAAACCAAAAGCTGGAGCAGTGGCCTTGGCAAAAACAAGAGTGAAAGTCCTGGTCTAGAGTCCATTCAAGATAGGAACTCAAGTGTTTCGAGTCCCTCATTTCCCCATGTCTGCCTACTTAGCAGATTCATGTACAATTCTTCCAATTCCCCTGCACCACTGTCTTCTGAATTTATGTTGCTCTAACTGTTTTGGCATCTGGTATACCTCCAACTTTTCCTTTCCAAACCCACCTGGTCCCATGATTCTCTGCCAAGTCTCAGGCTTCCAACATACAAGCCCCCCTGGAGTTTGTACCTCAAGGGTTACTCTTTCTATCATGCTGAGAAAACTTCAGTAAAAAAGTAAACAGGGTAGGAGAGGTTTGACCAGGAAAAGAATAAGCTGTAATTTGCTTTATAATGAATGCATGTTTAACTTTTCTGTGTTCTTTGAGTTCTTATATTTGTTTCATAATGAATAAATGGAACACCTGCTGTGTACCTGGCATATTAGGACACTTGGAATACACAATATAGATGAAGATGCATCTCGTCATGAGGAGAAGGAGGCAAAACAGAGAATAATGAATAAGCCTAATATGTTAGATAAATTTTATCACTTGCTGTGGACAAATGAATGGCACAGACTGGGGACATCAGACGTGGAGCATCAGGACAGGCAGATTGTGGAGACTCGGGTGACACATCACAGAGATCTGGAAACAGGGCCTTTGAAGCTATCGTGACACATTTGCATATTAAAAAAATAACAGTGAGAGAAAACAAAAACACATTTTCCTCCACTGTGATAGGGTAGTGTGGCTACTAAAATGAGCCTCACTAGAGACATGAAATCCATCTTCAGTCACTTTAAAGATTTGTTTGTAGAGCAACCAGTTCTGTAGACACCATGCTGTCACACAATGAACAGGTGTCCCATCAGCCTGTCCCCTGCCCTGGTCTCCATTCTGTTAACATTTAGACATGTCCGAGCCTCACGCATCTTCATTTTCCCAGGTGGCATTTTTGCTGATTTCAACTCCTTCCATTTCATTCATTCCTCAACCCATGCCTGCCTGGCTGCTCTCCATCCTGCGCCAGAAAATACCCTGACCCCACCACACAGGGAGTCCATGTTGCTGAATCTGATGAACACCTTGGATACTGGTGACCCTCCCACCCCGACCATGCAACTCCCAACATCCCACTTCTTCCACCCACGGGACGGGACCAGGATGGGTTTCAAGCTGACATAGTCGAGAAGGTTGCATGGCACGTATTCAGTCAGTGTGCCTCTTCTAGACATAATTCCTTAGGTAATGAATGATAATGCTGGACACCTGTCGTGATTACCCCCATTTGAAGGGCATTTTCAGCCATACTAATAAACAGAATTGGGAGTTGCTAAGACCTGCCTTTAGTAGAGGGTGTGAACCAATCTATACCCATGTCTCTTTAGGGCCTCTTTCTACTTTACTTCAAGATGCCACCCTTCATTTTCCTGGGGGGAGGGTCTCAGCAGCTAAAAGGCACCCCGCCCCACATCAAAGCCATTTCTGGGGCAACAAGAACCATCTGGGACACAGAGAGAAACTGCAAGACCACTTGGGAGAACACGTCCAAGATCTCGGTGAAAAGGAGTGGAGGCTGCAGGGACCAGATGCACCCACCTAGAAGCAGGGGGCCGTGGAGGAAGGGTTGGTGTCAGAGTGGTTGAAGGAGACTTGAGCCTGACTCCTGTCTCTTGGCAGTCCGGGAGCCAGAGGAGACCGCTAAGCCCTTCTCCATGTGGTCGGGTATGGCCCCGGGGAAGGAGCTGAAAGCTGTCCCATCACAGTTCTTCCTCCAGAGGGCCTGGCCAGGACTGTGACCCCTGGTGTGTTTTGTTGTAAGGAGGAGGAACCTCCCTGCAGCCCCACAACCCAGATTAGCAGCACGCCTCCCCCCCCCCCAACACACACATCCCTCCTTCCTCCTCTTCCTCCTCCTTAAAACTCACCCCATCAAATAAGAAGAACATAGGAGTTTCCAGACAACATGTGAAAATAAGGACACCGTCTGAGTTCCTGGTAAGTTTATCGAACATAACACGCTACATTGTGAGCAGATATATTTTTAACCAGTGGAAGCAGGCAGGGTTCACTGCTCTGGGCTTTTCTGTGCAGCTCTCTTCCATCAGGTGTCATCACGTGATGCTCAGGTTTGTGAGTTCCTAGAAATAAATCTGTGACACTGCAGCCACAACTTCTATCCAAGGTCTTCTGCCCCATCAACTTTCCAGGAGCCTAGAGGATTGCAATTGTGCATTTGCTTGCCGCAGTTTGAAAGGTTCCCAGACACTGGCATTCGGCATGCTGAGAGCTAAGCCCACAAGTGCTATTTCATGTGATTTACTTCTCATTTTCTCTGAAACTCTTAGGCAACCATTTCAGAGTTGCACCTGGCAGCACCGATATCTACTCTTCTCCTCCTGGTGCCCAGGTGTCTCGGGAACTGCAGCTCTTTCTGTTAGAAAGCCCTTTGTGCATGTAGCAGAGGTTGACTCATATTTTGGTTGAATCCTAACGCTGCTCCCACTTCCCTTAACTTTCATCTGCTGTCATTGGGTCTGTCCTCTCTACCCATCCGCTTCAAACTCATTCTGGTCCAGCCTGTGGGTGGAGGATGAGAGATGTTGGGATGTGGGATGGTCATCAGGATCAAAAGTTTCTAGGAGGCCATGGGAGATCAAGACAGAAAGATGTCCCCTGGATTTGGTGAGAAGGAGCCCATGTGTGGTGGGGCCAGGGTAGTTCCTGGAGCAGCCAGTCTGCCAAGGGTTGAGTTATGAATGAGAGGGCAGTACCTGAAATCAGCAAAAATGTCCACTGGGAAAAGGTGAACAGAGAGAAGCCTGCAAAGCAGCTGTTTTCAGCCTCTGGGTCATGACCCCATTGGGGGAGTTAAATGACCCTTTCACAGGGGTTGCCTAAGAGCATCAGGAAACATAAATATTTCCCAATATAGAACTACATATTGTTTTGTGATTAATCACTATGCTTTAGTTAGCTTTAATTGTATTCAATTTGTAACAATGAAAATACATCCTGCTTACCATGTATTTATGTTACAATTCATAACAGTAGCAAAATTATAGTTATGAAGTAGCAACAATAACCATGTTACAGTGGGGGGGTCACCACAACATGAGGAACGGTGTTAAAAGGTCATGGCATTAGGAAGGTTGAGAACCACTGCCGTAAATGTAGATGAGGGAGGCTGGGACATGTCAACATGTTAGCAGAATGGAGACCATGCTGAGGACAGGCTGACGGTACAGGAGAGAGCAGGAACAATCAATAGTCTCAGGTCCTGAACTTGGCTGGGTTTTAGTACAGGAGAATAAGTGATTTGGGGCTGGTCTTTTGACCTGTTGCTGAGATCCAGAAGATGAGTCCTACTGCAGTCAAGAAGTTTAAGCAGCACGCAAAGGTCGGCTCTGAGAGCTGGCGCCATCAACAAAACCTCAGGGAAATGGCAGGTCATCTGCATCTAAAGTTCTGTGATGAGGAAGAGAGGCCCTGTGTGCTAATACGGCTGTAATATTTTCCCCATGTCGCCCAAGGCTTTGGACCCATCCTATGATGAGCCACTCTAACCATTTCTGAAAGCCATTTCCACATTAACATCATCCAATTGACTTTCATTATCCTGAGGACTCATCCCCTCGCTCAACAAGCTCTATTGAATCTGCTCTGCCTCTAATTGTTTTAAAAACAAGCAGCATCTCAAAGGATGGCATTTAGAGCGGCATAAATTAGTTTGACCCACACTTAGAGCCCCATGTGATTTCAAGAGCGCTCTGCTGTGGCCAACCTGAACTGCAGCGGGTGGGGCTGGGGGGTGTGGACTGGCCAGACTTGCTATTTAGTTATTTCAAGATTAATGATCATTTGCCAGTGGAGATCCACAGAAAATATAAACAGAGAAGAATCACCTCTGGGCTTTCCGAAATAAGAACCTGTCTTCCTCTCCCAGCACTCTGCCTTGCTGCTGCGGAGTTCTGTGATTCATTGCCAGGGACACACAGAACTCAGATGATGTCCACGGTGGACGGGTCTATAGGCAAATGAACAGATTTCACTCAGGGGGGAAATGCTCAGGACACACTTACTTCGTCAAGGCAGTTCCTTCTCTGCCCTGCCCGTAGCCAGGCCTCTCTCTGGCCCTCAGCCTCATGGCCTGGTCCCTGCCCTGCTCAGGCAAGGTTACGAAGCTCTTTTAGGACTGCCGGTCAGTGCCCACAGGGAATGACTCTGCTGTAAGTCCAACTGGACGGCACTCAGCTCCAGCTTCATCGGAGCCCCAAAGCATGCAGCCTTTCTGACTCTGTGGGCTGCGAAGTCCACCGATTTATGTCCTGGGGACATTTCTCAGGACACTATTCTGGGTCAATTAGAAGGTCAGCAATGAGGGAGACCCCCCCAGGAGACGGACTGACAGTGCGGCGGCCTCCAGGGCTCACAGGTGACAGTCGTGAGGATGTGTACACAGCTGGGGAGTGTGCACTTTGCATCACTCTAAGTCTGAGTTGACTCAACCCTCTGAGACAGCACGGTCGCTCATCTCATAGACGGAAGCCCAGGGGCAGCGAGTGGAAAGGAGTGACAAAGAGGGTGTCTAGTCCAGTGTAGCAGATCTCTTCTGAGGACCACCGGGGGTCTCAGGATAGGGACGGTCAGTCGGGAAACTCAGGCACACATCTTTGCCAGGAACAAATACACGTCGCTTATCCTCCCTCTGACCTGGACTTGAGTTCAGGGAGAAAATCTTAAGATGCTGTGACGGTGATCAGCACCATGAGTCAGAAGTCCACACAATTTTTCTCAGGAAAAAAGGTTATTTGGGAGAACTTAGTGGCATTCCCAAAGGATGATTGGGTGTAAATCCCTGTATAGCCCAGGGCATGACCTCTCCCCTCCATACCTCTGTGCTACCTCCCAGGAGCAACAAGCAGGGAATGTAACGAATCTCCCAATGCACACCTGCTTTTCATGGATTGTAAACTCTCCAGTTAGATGCTGCATCTTAACCATTGAATGTAAATTCAATGTTGCTGGTTATATCTGTAGGTGGCACGTTATTGAAATGCAAGAGGTTTTCCAAATGTATCGCCCTCGACAATGGCTTTCACAGCTCAAGGTAATGGAAAGTGATTTGGCTTTCTATGGGATTTGGGCTTGTTTTACTTGACCAGAACTTTCTTTTCCTTTCCTGCAGGTGAGGGAGCCAAGAGACTTGAAACCGTGCCCACTGCAGACCCACGAGCGCCAGCCTGGCAGGAGCTTGGCCAGCTCGCTGTGTCCCCGGGTCACAATCATCCGCCTTCGTGGACCCTTGACAGGGAAACCGCATCCTCCTCTGCAAGGGATTCTGTGACACTCCCTTTAGTGACACAGGCACGTCATCAACCAGAGCTCCGCAGAAACGCTCCTGTCCACCGAGGACAGCGGAGGCCTGCTTTCACAAGAGAAGGCAACTGGCTGGGGGAGAGGACAGCCAAGGGGGCTATCCCACTTGGAGGACGAGGAGACTCAACTGTATGTGGGATTGAAATGGGGCCTGAGGCTTTGGGAGAGTCCCTGAGGGGGGCGCGAATATTTATCACGCTCAGCTGTTAATGAAAGGTGGGAAGGTCAATGTGCACCCACACGTGTCTGAAACGTCAGGCCTTGCACTTGAGGAACAGTCAGCCCGGGAGAACCCTGTAGTTCTGCCCTGGCGTCTGCAGGACCTCAAGGGCATCAGTGTGGCTTCTGGAACTTTGGGGTGCGGTTCTCTTCCTGTATAACACGGGGTGTTCCACACTGGGAAAGCATTACAGTCTTACAGGCTCACAGGGACAGTTTACCTCCCTGTCTGGGAGGGTCACTGTGAGTGGGTGTGAACTCCATGGCAGTGAGGAGGTGGGGGTGGGGGTATTTTCTATGTAGTATAAAAAACAAAAAACTCTCATTCTGTGACCTCATCATAGGACAGAGCAAAAGCAACACATGCTAAAAACAGCTATTGAGCTATTTTTCACACAAAAGAAAGATACTAACTTCGGGATTCAGAACCATAAAATAATATTTGAAATGAAAAAGTTTAAAATGTCATAATAGTTGAGAAGTGTGACCCTTGAATAATTTGTGAGAATGATGGAATTGTTGGAAATGGCATGGACAAATAAGGATATATGTATATATTTTAAAACTGTTTGCTTATATTTTTCTATTTTCACATGGATAATCAATGGAGTTACTCAAACAATCAATTAGACACAGAAGATGAAACAATACTATAGTTTCCAGAGAAGTACAGTAGAGATGCTTTAAAAATATTTTTGGACATGGAGAACTAATGTAACTGATCTATTGGACAGGCACATATCATGGGCTATAATTTTAAAGCAACAGAGACAATTTTCATTGGGCTGCTACTTTCCTTTAAGTTGTATTGAATAGCACTTGCTCCTTCCCTAGTGAGCCCCAGTGTTGCAATGGTTAAGCACTTGGCTACTAACCGGAGGTTGTCTCTTCAAACGTTTCTTCTCTGCGTACGTTTCCAATGCTCAGTGTTAGATGCTTAGCGGGAACAAGCATTTTGAGACGTAGCTGAGTCCTGGTGGCGGCATGCTTCAGTGCCAAGGAGTCGGCTCCGAGTCATAAACACCCTATGTGCAGCAGAACGCACTGCCACTCAGCCTGGCACCATCCTCATGATTGTTACCATGCTCCAGCCCATTGTTTCAGAGGCCATGTCCATCATCTTGTCATGGGCCTTCCTCTTTTTCGGCAGCGCCTCTCCTTTGACCATCACGACGACCTTCCCCAGGGACTGCTCTCTCATGATAGCCCGTCCAAGGTGTGTGAGATAAAATCTGGCATCCTCGCTTTTAAGGAGCCTTCTGGCTGTACTTCTTCCCAAACGGATTTGTTTGTTCTTTTGGCAGTTTCTGGGGTCCCAAGATTTTTTGCCAGAACCATAACCCCAAAGCATTGATCCTTCGTGGGTCTTCCTTATACAATGTTCATAGGAGGCGAATGAAAGCCCCACGGCTTGCGTTAGGTGCAGCTTCATCCTCAGAGTCACCCCTTGCTTTCCAGCACTCTAAAGAGGCCTGTCCTGTGCAGCAGATGTACCCAACGAAATACACGGCGGGATCTCTCGACTGCTGTTTCTGTGAGCACCGATTATGGATCCGAGCAAGGAGAAATCCTTGAGCGTTTCAATAGTTTCTCCCATAATCATGTTCTACCTATTGATCCAGGTGTGAGGATTTCAGTTTTCTTTACCCTGCATTGAAACCCATATGGAAGGCTGCAATCCTCATCCTCCAGCAGCAAGTGCTTGCAGTCCTCCTCACTTGCTCGTGTCATCTGCATCTCACAGCCTTCCTCTAGTCCCGAAGCCATGTTCTTCTTCATAGATGACCCTTTCTCTGATTACTTGATCACATACAGATTAAGTATGGTGAAAGTACACAATCCTGACACATACCTCTCTTGATTCTGAACCTAGCTCTGATCTGACAACTGCCTCGTGACCCATGGTCAGGCTCTGCATGAGCACGAGGAGGTGTTTTGGAATTGCAATTCCTATCAGGGTTGTCCATAGTTTGTTGCTGTCTGCCCAGTCAAATGCCTTTGTATAGTCAGTAAAACACAAGTCAACATCTTTCTGGCATTCTTAGCTTGTAGTTGAGATCCAGCTGATGTCAGCAATGACATCCCTTGTTCTACTTCCTTTTCAGAATCTGGCTTGGCAGCTCCCTGTCAGTGTACTGCTACAACTGTTGTTGAATGATCTTCAGCAAAAGTTTACTTGCATGTGATATAGATGAAATTATTCTATAGTTTGAGCATTCTGTTGAGCCAGCTTCTTTGGAATGGGTACAAATATGGATTTCTTATTATCTATTATTATCCTTATATTTGGGGAAGTATTTCAAAAGTCATTTTATTGAGGGCTCTTACAGCTCTTATAATATTCCATACATCAATTTTATCAAGCATATTTGTACATATGTTGCCATCATCATCTCCAAAACATTTTCTTCTTGAACCTTTGATATAAGCTCGTCTTTTCCCTCTCCCTCCCCCACCCTTCCATCTTCATGAATCTTTGATCAATTATATATTATTATTATTTTGTATCTACACTATCTATTGTCTCCCTTCACCTACATTTCTGTTATTTGGGGGGTGGGGTGGCTAAAAACCAACTTTGTGAGGGGGTCCTCCTTTCTCACCTTTCTCCCTCCCTGAAAACCCCCCTACCCTCATGATATCGCTACTCCCACTGCTCTTTCTGAGGGAGTTATCTGTCCTGAATTCCATATGCCCAGAGCTCTTATCTATACCAATGTGTGTTCTGTGATCTAGCAAGATTTGTAGGGTAGAACTGGGTCATGGTAGTCGGGGAGAGGAAGCATTCAGGAACTAGAGGAAAGATGTGTGCTTCATTGGTGCTATACTGCACCTTGGTTGAATCATCCCTTCCTTATAAGCCTTCTGTGAGGGGATAGCCAGTTGTCTACAGATGGGCTTTGGGTCTCCACTCAAGCCCCCTCATTCACATCAATAGAGTTTTTTTTTGTTTGGGATCTTTTGGTCCCTGATGCCTGATCCCATTGACACCTCATGGGAAAATATTTCTAACAGTCACAGAGGAAGAAAAAAAAAACCTGTTAGCATGGCTCAGGTAATGACAGCTATGTGAGTTCACAGCATTATTTCCATTTCTTTAATTCAAGTTCACTACTATTGAGTTACTGCTATCTCATAGAACCCTATCGGACTGGGTAGAAATGACCCCGTGGATTTCCAAGGCTGTAACAGTTTATGGGAGTAGAAAGTCTCTTTTTTCCTCTTGTAGATCAGCTGCTGGTTTTGAACATCTGGATTTGTGATTAGCAGTCCATTGTGTAACACTACTACCCCACCAGAATGGAAGCCTTGTTGATTCTTAAAGTGTTGGTTTCGTCCATATTTTCAAATAAAATCTATTTAGAAAGTTAAAATCATTTCATGTCTATACATTGTCTCAATTTAACTAATGATTGAAATTGGCAAAAGAAACGGAAGAAAACCCTGGATTGTGGTTGCGTGAATTTTCTTTTCTGGTACAGACAGCTCTGTGTTTGAGCATTAGGTTTGACATGCATATTTGGACAAAGTACCAAATTTGTAATAATCACAGCTTTATGACTAGCAGGGCTGCTCTTATTTCTAAATAAATTGAATGGTGACAACCCAGTGATATTTCTTTTTTTAACCCAGTGATATTTCTCTTAGTGAGTTATTCTTGAGCATCTATTATAAATCACAAATATGAACTCATCAGTGGGTAACGACAAAGTGGCTAATGTTTCTATCAGGAAAAAATTAACAACACAACTCCAAATCATCAGTCATTAATTGTTGCTAATGTGTAACTAATGAAGTACTATTTGTGGGGAAAATATTACAGTTAAGAGCTCAGCTGTTAACCCCAAAGTCGGTGAATTGAACCAAGCAGCCACTCCTCAGAAGACAGCACTAGCAATCTGTTCCCATAAAAATCACTACATAGAAAGCCCTATTGGACCATCCTCCTCTGCCATGCAGTGCTACAATGAATTGGGATGATTTCAGTTATGACACAGAGTGGCAGCAGTGGGTAAAAACCAGGATTTGAAATGTGGATGTTTTTTGTATGAATCCTCATGCAACTGCTTAGCTGTGTGACCTTGAGCACATCAGTTAAGCTCTCCATCGCCTCAGTTTCCCTACGTGTAAGACAACATAGCACCAAAACACTGGTTGATCATAGTCCAACCAGAGAAACAGACGCAGTATAAGATATATAGATATTAAGAGATTTACTACATAGAATCATTAGGAGCCCCGGTCGCAAAGTGGTTACAAGTTGGGATGCTAATGGCGAAGTAGGTAGTTCAAAACCACCACCAACTGCTCCATGGTAGAAAGAGAAAGTTTTCTACTCCTGTAAAGAGTTATGGGCTTTGAGACTGACAAGGGCAGTTCTACCCTGACCTGTAGGGTTCTTATGAATTGGAATTGACTCAATGGCAGTGAGTTTGCTTTGGTTTACGTGAGATTGGCTCTGTGATTGTCAGATGTGGCTAAACAAATCCAAACTCCCAAGGGTACAGTCTAAAACTGTGAGCGTTCACCTGCGAATCTTCTCTCTGACAAGGCGTGAGGCTGATCATCAAAGGTCTCAACACGAAGAAGCCCTGTGTTCATCCGGAGTCACAGAAGCTTATCTATCCGAGCACCTTGAGGCAGTGAGACCCGCAACCACTGCTGGCTGTGTTTTCATCTCACATGCCCAGGCTGTCTTTCAAGCAGAGTGAGCACAGGAGGGAATCCTAGGTAAGATGCCATTAGACAGCATCATCAACTTCATTCCTGGAGTTCCATTTCTTCGCTGAAAACAGTGCTTTGAAAAGTTGGTTCTATTCTAAGTAGACGGGCACTCCCACCACATGTCTGTCACTTTGTCTTACTGTGGTGACTTGTGTACTGCTGTAACCCTAGCAACTATGTCACCGGTATCCCAAAGGCTAGCAGGATCCTCCAACGTGGACAGATTTCAGTGGAGCTTCCACAATAAGAACAGTCAACAAAGGACTCAGTCTCCCACTTTGGAGGAAGCAAACATTGAAACCTTATGCATAGCTTCAGACCAATTGCAAACACTGCGAGCCTAAACAAAAAAAAGCAGAACATTGTCAGAGATCCTGGGGGGAAGATGGGACTCCAAGGTCCCAGGACACTCAAATTGTGCCTGAAGAGCCGATGGTTTCTTAGAGAGGAGTTAACTACGGAGATTTGAGTCTGACAAACCTGTGGGAATGGAGCCTTCAGGATCTTAATTTACTGTTGGGGCAGGACTCAAGGTAAAGCAAATCAGCTGCAAAGGTGTACTAGTGATTGGAACTTGAATATGTAAAGTATGAATTTAAGAAACTTGGAAGTGGTCAAAAAATTAAATGGAATGTATGAAGAACAATATCCTTGGCATTAGTTGGCTGAAATGGACTGGTATTGGCCATTTGAATAAAAAAATCATATGATTTACTATGCCAGAAATAACACAGTCAAGAGGAAGGGCAAGGCATTCATTGTGGCAAAGGATCTTGCTAAATCCATCATGATTTACAATGCTATTTGGGATTATAATTACCCAACTTCAAGGAAATCCAATCAATGTAGCTATTATCCAATATAACCACAAGAGCCAGTGAGGAAGAAATTGTAGAATTCTACCAATGACTTCAGTCAGAAATTTATCAAATCTAGATGCATTGAAACTTATTGGTAATTTAAATGCAAAAGTTGAAGAGGAAGAAACAGTACTTGTAAAATATGGACTTGGTGATAGAAATGAAGATGGAGATCACATGATAGAATTTTCCAAAAAAGCAATGACTTGCTCATAGCAAATACAATTTTCCAACAACACAAAAGGTGACTGTGCACATGGACTTCCACAGATGCAATTCACATAAATCAAGCTGACTGTATCTGTGTGAAGACAAGATAGAGAAGCTCAATATGAGCAGTTAGAAGCAGGTCAGGGGATGATGATGAAACATCAATGCTCATATATAAGTTCAGGATAAAGCTTCAGAAAACTAACCTCAATCTACAGGAGTCAAAGTATGATCTAAGGTCTATGCCACCTCAATTTTGTGACCATATCAAGAACAGATCTGATGCATTGAGAGAAGATCTGATGATCGGTGGGAGGGACATCAAGACAATCATGCAGGAAAAGAGCAAAAAGTCATTAAAAAGAAAGAAAAGATCAAAGTGGATGCCTGTAGATACTGAAACATGCTCAAGTAACGAAAGCAGATGGAAGAAAAGATTAGATCAAGCAGCTGAAGAGAAAATTCCAAAGGGCAGCTCCAGAACACCAAGCTGAATATTACAATGAAATGTGCAAGGACCTAGAATTAGGAAACCAAAAGGGTGGTACATACTTGGCCTGTCTCAAATTGAAAGAACTTAAAAGAAAAGTCCAGGCCTTGAAAAGAAATTTTGAAAGCTTCTATACGCAAAATATTGAATGATGTGGGAAGCATTAAGAGAGCATGTAAGAACACACACAGTCCAAGAAAAAAAAAGAACTATGACAGTCCAAGAACCAATGCTGCTGAAGGCAGAAGTTTTGGCATTGGCCAAAAGAAAGGCTCCATGAATTGACAGAAAACCCACTGAAATGTTTCAGAAAGCTGAGAAAGCATTGAAAGCATTCACTCCTCTATGTTAGGAAATTTGGAAGAGAGCTGCCTAACCAACTGACTGGAAGATTTTCATATTTGTGCCCAATCCAAAGAAATGTGACCCAATAGATTGCTCAAACTATATAATGATGTCATTGTTAGCTTACACAAGTCAAATTTTACTTAAGAGGCTCCAACAGCGGTTGCAACTATACAAGGACAAGCAACTGCCAGAAGTTGAAGCCAGATTCAGAAGAGAATGTGGAACAAGAGATAGCATTACTGATGTCAGATTGATCTTGGCTCAAAGCAGAGAATACAAGAAAGATATTTATTTGTGTTCCGTTGACTATGCAAAGCCATTTGACTGTGTGGGTCATAATAAATTGTGAATAAGCTTGAGAAGAATGGGAATTCCAGAACAATTCATTGTGTTCATTCAGAACTTACACACAGATCAAGAGGCAGTTGTCAGAACAAAATAATGTCTGGTTTAAAATCAGGAAAAAGTGAGGGGCTGATACCAAGGACTCGAGGAGAAAGAAATGTTTTGAAAGTGATGATGGCAGCAAATGTGCTGGACACGATGTACCATATGGATAGTGATAAGAGTTGTATGAGCCCACAATAAAATGAGTTTTAAAAAATCAGAAAAAGTGTGCACCAGAATTGTATCATTCAACAAACTTGTTCAATGTATATACTGAGATAATCATCAGAGAAGCTGGACTATATGAAGAAGAGTGAGGCATCGGGATTGGAAGACGGTTTCTTACCAACCTTTGGTATGCAGATGACATACCTTGCTTGCTGAAAGTGAGGAGAACTTGAGACACTTGCTGATGAAGGTCAAGGATTGTGTCCTTCTGTGTGAATTACAACTCAGTATAAAGAAGACCCAAACTCTCACAAGGGGACCAGTAGGTAACATCATGATGAATGGAGCAAAGTTTGAAGTTATCGAGTGTTTTATCTTGGATCCACAATCTTTGCTCAAGGAAGCAGCAGTCAAGAGATAAAAAACACAAGTTGCACTAGGTAAATCTGCTGCACAGGACCTCTTTAGAATATTAGAGAACAAGGATAATCCTTTGAGGACTTAAGGGTGCCTGACCCAAGCCATGGGCTTCTCCATTGCAAGTAAAAGTTGGACATTGAATAAGGACTGGCAGAGAAGAACTGATGTATTTAGATGGTGGTGCTGGAGAAGAGTATTGAAAGTGCGATACATAAACTGTCTGTATTGGAAGACGTAAGACCAGAGTGCTTCTTAGAGGCAAGGATAGCAAGACTTCATCTTCCATAATTTGGAGATAGTGTCAGGATTGCTCAGTTCCCAGTGAACTTCTCAGTTCTCATATTTGGTAAAGTCAAGAGGCAGAAAAAGAGAAGAAAACCCTCAAGAAGAGGGACTGAGCCAGTGGCTCTGCTAAAGGGCTTAGGCATAGGAACAACTGTGAACATGGCATGGCAGTATCCAGTGTTTCATTCTGTTATGCATAGTGTCCCATGAGTCAAAGCCAAATTGTACCTACCAAAAAGACAGGTACCATATATGTGTGCTAAAATTCACAGGGTGAATTCTGAGTTTACAATTTGCTTGTTTCTTTTATTTTTGTTTTAGTCTTTAAAAATATTTTTCTATTTCCTGTTGGCTTCTGTTTATAGAAATGAGACTGGAGATAGAATTTTGCAAGACCCATACCTTCTTCATTACAAATCTCTTTTTTCAGCCACACAGAAGGTGAATACACACTTGGGCTTCTCCAAATGGAATACACAGAAATGAAATTGACTAAATCTACGGTGAGAGATTATGAAGAAATTTGAAATCAGCAGCTAAAATCAGCCCATGAGCCAACTGTGGAACAGACTGTCAATTGGTCATATGTAAGCCCAGGTTACAGCTGAAGAATATTAAAACAAATCAACAAGCATCAAATATACAGAGTCATTGCACCAAGAAAGAACTAGTTGATATTCTACTATATCAGAAGGTAACATTCGAGCAAGGACTAATGGTGCTGATGAATGAAATTCAAGCAGCGCTGAAAGCATTAGGCAAAAATGCTTTTGGTTCAAGAAATTGATGGAATATCAATTGAAATGTTTTAACAGACTTGAGGAAGTACTGCAAGCTCTCACACATTTATGTAGGAAATTTGAAAGACATCTATTTGGCCAAAAGGCTGGAAGAAATCCCTATTTCTGCCTATTCCAAAGAAAATTGACCCAACAGAAGTTTCAATGATAGAACATTATCACTCATATCACATGTAAGTAAAATTTTGCTAGGGCTGAGCCCCGGTGGCATAGTGGTTGTGTGCGGGTCTGTGGCCGACTGGCTTGGCGGTTCAAATCCAGCAGCAGCTCTCCAGGAGCAAGGCTGGATCTTCCACTCTCACCAGAGGGCAATGATGCCCTCCCAATTTCTTTTTTTTGCTGACAATCATTCGACAATGGTTGAAGTAGTACATTGGCAGGGAGTGACCAGAGGTTCATACCAAATTCAGAAGAGACTGTGGAATAAGAGATAGAATTTCTGATTTCAGATGGACCTTGGCTCAAATCAGAGAATAGCAGAATAATATTTACTTGTATTTTAATGACTATGCAAAGGCAGTTGACTGTGTAGATCCTGACAAACTATGGCTAGCCTTGAGAAAAATGGGAATTCCAGAACAGTTCATTGTACTTATGGGGAGCTTGACTTTGGATCAAGAAGAAGCTGTGTAAACAGAACAAGGGGATATTTCATGCTTTAAAATGAAGAAAAGTGTATCAGGGTTGTGTCCTTTCTCCATACTTATTATGAATGCTGAACATCTCATCAGAGAAGCTGAATTATATAAAGAACATGCCATCAGGAATGGAGGAAGGTTTATTAACAGCCTTTGACTTACAGGTGACACAGCTTTGCTTGCTGAAAATGAGGACTTGAATCGCTTGTTGATGAAGGTCAAAGACTGAAGCCTTCTGTATGGATTCAAGTGCAATGGAAAGAAAACAAGAATCTTCACAACTGGACCAATAGGTAACATCATGATTAATGGAGATGCATTTCATAGGGTAAATCTGCTGCACAACACCTCTTTAAAGTGTTGCAGAGCAAGGATATGCCTTTGATATCACGTGTCACTGGTGCCTGCACCACGCCATGATATTTTCAGTCACTTCACATGCCTATGGATGTTGGACATTGTGTAAGGAAGACTGATAAAAGAATTGGTCCACTTTCATTGTGGCATGTTGGCAAAGAATACTAGAAGTACCACACTCTGCCAAAAGAACTGACAAATGTCTAGGAAGACGGCCGGCCAGAATGCGCCTTAGAGGCAAGGATGGCGGTGAGACTTCATCTCTCACACTTCGGACGTGCTATTAGGAGAGAGCAGTCCGTAGAAAAGGACATCGTGCTTCGTGAAACAGAGGGGCAGTAACACAGAAGAGGCCTTTGCCAGGAGAGATTGACACAGTGGCTGCCACAGGGGCTCACACATAGGAACAATGGGGAAGAGGGAGAGCATGGGACTGGTCTGCGTCCCTTCTGTTGTACATAGCATCGTCATGAGTTGCAACTGACTCAGTGGCCCTGCACAACAAGAACAATGACCTCTGTGATTGCGTGGGTCCTTTGGGGAAATCTGTGAAGATGACCTCTGTGGGATCCTCAAAGCCAATCACCATAACCTTCTGAGCTGATCCCTCTGTCTGGAATCTAGCTGGTCTGCCTTTGAAGCCACTGTTTTGATTGGAATTTTTCCCTCTAAAGCACCCAAATGAGATTAAGACAAATATATTACAAGTATAACTTGTTTGCAGCTGTCCACTGACTGCAGGGATAGATTTCAATATATATTGTTTCAAATACACCCGTACATGTATGAGCTGGAACCCTAATAGCAATATGCTTGTATTACCCTCATGGCTGTGTATCTGTGTTACCTATCACTGCCATGTTTTCTCTCAAGGGACATGGATGTCTGGAGTTCTCTGCAGGTCACTGGAGTAGGACCCAGTGTTTGGGGTAGACTGCCTCCCTCAAGAAGACAGTTCACACTCTGTCCTGTGTCATGATAAAGCTCTTCAGGATCCAGCTTAGCCCAGTGGATGGAGTGGGTTTCTGGTATGCAGAAAACAGCTGGAAAACTGTCGTCATCAGAAATCTGAAAAGGCCTGATTTTTGTTCCTGGGTGTAAAGTACCAGGACCCATGGTGAGTTCTTCTTTTTTTAATTGATCATTTTGTTGGGGACTCTGACAGACTTTATAACCATTCATAAATGAATTATATCAAGCAAGCATGTACAGATGCTGCCATCATCATATTCAAAACATTTTCATTCTACTTCAGCCCTTTGATGTCAGGTTCTCTTTATTCTCTCCCTCCGCCACCCTCCCCACCCTTGTGACCAGTGTTAGTTCTCAGAGCATTAGGAGTGATTGAGTGTGGGTTGGGGAAATACTACTATCTGGACTTACCGTGATGTATTGTTTTTAGATATCCTGTTTATCTTTTGCCCCTAAATCTGTTTCTACTTTATTGCACAATAGCAATTTTTACAGAAAATAGCCACTTAAAAAATATACCAGATAATCTTTATCAAGGACATGTTTATATTATGACTATCATTTTCATTTTCAGATGGGGAAGCAAAGTCATCTCATTTTAAATCAACCGCAATGTCATTTAAACTAGGCTGTAAATCATTGCACTATAACTATGGCTTCATCCTCTCCTCTCGGGCAGTTCTGAGCATCGAGTTTGGGGGGAGACCCCTTTGTAGAATGCTTTGGTGGCTGGTGCACAATCAAAGCAGAAACCCCGAAAGCAAGTGTCACCATGTGAATTTATGTGATGGTATTGCAAACAAACCTACCTTTCCCCTTATTCGAATTATACCGAGCCTGGAATCTATTGTTCCTCTGCTGCATATAGAATGCAATCCATTTATAACTAATTTATACTTACATCACTTACATATTGCAAGATATTGGCCATATTTTGATTTCCCACTACAATTTCAGATTGTCTTTGCAAATGCATTAATTGCATTTTCTCCTTTTGCAAGGCTGAGGAGAAAACTAATGACATAGATAACATTTGGAAGCTCCCCCCTCCCCACTTCTTTAGTAATTAAGAAACCTTTAGCTTCATTATTTAATCCCCAAGGACAGAGTAAGTGATTAATCTGTACCAATCCATTGCAGTCTACATCTTCATTTTAATTAACCTTTTTTTTTTGCACAGTATGAGAGATTCATTAAATAAATATTACAGCATAAGTGCTTAAAGATATTAGAATTGCTCTCAAAATTCTTGTAAGATTAGCAGTGTAACATACTATGATTTCAGAAAATTTACTTTATTGTAAGCTAATTTCCAAAGGGAGCAAACATTGTCTTTTCCTCACTGTCTTTTGGTGATATTCTTTTATCTTTTTGGTTCTGCAACCAGGAGAAATCAACAAATATGTACAAACACTGCCCTTCCTGCCAGGCATTTCCGTGGGCAGGAATGTATCTCAAGGAGATGAGAACTAAGAGTGAGGTGTTTGCAGGGAAAATGCCCGCAGGTATGCGCACACCAAGGGCTGCAAGATGGACATGGTAGGTCTAGGATCGTGTTTGGCTCCAGGTCACTTTGCAGGGCCCCGTGAAGGTGATGGAACAACATCTGGCACAGGTTTGAGTTGAAGCATTTTAATCAAATGCAACCCAGATTAAATCCATTCTGTGAGAGTCTGGTTGCCAATTTAGCTGTTACCTGATCAATGAAACAAGCCCACATTTTAAAGGCTGTGGAGGCTGCGATTAGAGAGCAGTTAATTGGGTAGCTGTCTATTCGCAGGACAGGCCAGATATGTATTGATCAAGAAAGGAAAAAGTCTGACTTGATTAACAAATCTTCTCAACATCAATAAACTAATAGTTGGTTTTTAAAATGTAATTTTACTTTCATTCTCCAGTAAATGGTCCAAAGAACAGCCCGGAGAGGGGCTGTGGGGAAAGTGACACTGTCTGTGAACCAGGAGCTCGTGTTTGGGTTTTGGGAAAACCTGGCCGGCCACACAAACATCGCGAGTGTATACAATTCAGCATGAAGTTTCACACAACTACCAGGTGCGCCCTGAAATGGTTGTTGGTGGAGACCAACATGGCAAGAAAGAGAAGGGGTCTGTGTGAAGTTGTCCTGTCAGCTCCAGAGACTCTCCTCAATCCGGAGGCCCCGCACACAGCTTCGTGTGGGTTTTTCCCCTTCTCTGGGAAGCAGACTCCATTCAGGTGCCACATTTTCCCACCTACAACACAACCAGGTGAATAACACACATATGCAGCTAGCGCTCATTGTGTTCATAGAAAGAGAGGCATGAAGAGGTGACACCATATGCAAAACCTATTCAAGGCGTGCGTTATTTGTGGACTTAAACACAGTCCTGTGCAGTCCCCCTCTCATCCTGCAAAGGCCTGTGAGCATCTGCTCAGAAGAGGGGCCGCCTGCCCCACAGCGAGGAAGGAGAGCAGGTGCCACCTGAAAATCCCCTCTGAGTGCAGATGCATTAGCAACCGCAAGTACTTACTTTACATCTTTCTTTTTTTAATGGTTTTTTTTTTGGCATCACTGCCCTCTGGTGGGAGTAGGAGGCCCAGCCTTGCTCCTGGAGAGCTGCTGTTGGATTTGAACCGCCAACCCAGTGGGCCGCAGTCCCGCACTCAACCACTACGCCACCGGGGCTCAGCCCACATCTTTCTTTTTAATATATATTTTAATTAATCATTTTATTTGGAGGCTCTTACAGCTCTTATGGCAATCCACACATCGATGGTGTCAAGCACATTTGTACCTGGGCTGCCATCATCCTTTCCAAAACAGTTTCTTTCTACTTAAGTCCTTGGTCTCAACTCCTCTTTGTGTCCCCTCCCTCCGCCTACTTTACATATTTCTGTGACTGTGGAGAAAACCTGCTCTCAGTTGTGCCAACTAAGACTAGAGATTTGTGAACTCGGGCTGCACAGTGGGTGCCCAGAACGCTCAGACTCAGGGCGCTCAGACTGAGGGCACCCTTTGAGCAACAGGACGAAACACTGCCCACTGGTCCTGTGCCATCCGCACAAGTGTCCTGATAGTTGAGCCCCGTCGTCGCTGCCACTGTGTGTCCATCCATCTTGTCAGGGGGCTTCCTCTTTTTCAATGCCCCTCTACTTTACAAAGCACAAAGTCCTTCCTTCTCAGGGGCTGCTGGTGCCTGATAACTATTGAAAGGTGTCTGCATCCTGCTGCGGTCCCCTTAGAAAGGAAACAGCTGGCTGAAGGTCGGGTCCACATTTGCCCCCTACCCCCACCCCAGTACTCTGGATCTCAGCCGAGTCCAAAGTCAGCACTGCTTAGACGAGTTTTTTAGTTCTTTGTTGTATATCTAATGTAATTCATTTATAGCTGACTTATATTAGGTAATATAGCTATTAACTATAAATCAGTGTGGTGGTCACCTATTGTGGTGTCCATTGGAAGATGAAGAGTGTAGAGGTGAAGTCTAGCCTGTCAATCTGCAGATAGCCAATGAGATGGCTGTGTAAGCATGACCTTCTCCTGAGAATTCTGGGAAATGTGGTAATTCCTTCTTGTGGGCGGAGACACTATCTCTCTTGGCTTACTCCCTGGGAGCTGTTGCAAGTGACAAGACACATGGCAGCATGCTGATAGACCTTGAGACCTGGAAACTGGAGAAGTCACAGAGAGACCTCTGTCAGCGCTGAGATGCTTCTACCACCACTGGATACACAAGACTCTGTACCCACTGGCCTGTGATTGTCCTGGTGTCATTTCATGTGCTTTGTGAGTCTGAAGAGGACTTATAGATTGGTATTAGAAATATGGGCTAAATTGGACATATGGCCTTAAAATGGATTGGACTGGGATGTTTCCTTGATGTATAGATGCTCTTGTATATAAAACTCTTTCTTATGCACATAAGAGTTTTTATGGATTTGTTTCTCTAGTCTACCCTGACTAACACAGTCAGTGACCATGACAGGACATGTACAATTCCAAAATAGCAATTCCATGACATATATTATGCAGCTATTATAATTTAATATAACATACATGTATATTCCCATTTGGGGGCAGGGAACTGGAAGCAGGGCAGCTAAATCCTCTCTGGAGGTTACGTTGCATCTGGTGGAATAAATAGCCCAAGAACTCTTTGCCTTTTCCTGGCTCCTTGTGTCTGCTGACTTTATTTCATGACCATACACTTGCAGCACTCGCTGATTCAGATCAAGGATTGCAACCTTCAGTGTGGATTAAAATTCAGTGTGAAGATACGGATTTCTATTCAATTGAAAGAAGACCTGAATCCTTACAACTAGACAATAGGTAGCATCATGTGAAATGGAGAAAGGGTTGAAGTTGTCAAGATTTCGTCTTGCTTGGATCCACAGTCAATGCTCGTGGAAACAGCCGCTGAAGAATAGAAATGCTGCATGCATTGGACCACCCACTGCACACGACCTTGCTTGAGTGTTGAGAAGCAGGGACGTTACTTCGAGAACTGAGGCCCAAAGCCTCTTCCTCAGAAGCTATCTGCACCCATCACAGTGGGTGTAGGTGCAAATATGTTTCCAGGCAGAATCGGACACTGCTCTGAATATGCTCTTAGAGAAGTGCACTTCTGGAAATGTACCCAAAGGCCTAGTCTTTAGAGTATTGAAAATCAAGATGTTACCGGGAAGACTATGGTACACCTGACCCAAGCCATGGTATTTTCTGTTGCCTCCTATGCTTTTGAAGTTGGACACTGAATAAAGACACCTAAAAAGAATCCATGCATTTGGAATGGGGTGTTGGAGAAGAACACTGAAAAGCCCGCAAACTGCTCCAAGGACCAATGGTTTTGTCTCGGAAGAAGTACTGCCAGAGGGCTCCTTGGAGGCAGGGATGGTAAGACTTTGTCTTACATGCTTTGGACATATTGTCAGGAGAGACCAGTTCCTGAAGAAGGACGTCGTGCTTGGTAAGGTCAAGGGGCAGGGCCAAGAGGGAGGCCCTGGAGGAAATGGATCGACACAGTGGCTGCAACAATGGGCTCAAGGACAGGAATGTGAGGATGACACAGGACCAGGTGGTGCTCCCTTCTGCTGGGCATAGGGTCGCTATGGGTCGGCGCTGAGCAGATGACACCTAACAATAACGATAAACACATAACCAGTACAACCTGCATGGTGGAGCAGAGGAGGCTCCACATTTGACAAGTGCTAAAGCACTAGCATTCTAGTCTAACAGGAAATCAGGAGACAGGAGAAAGGGGCTGTGTTGGACTGGGTAGACTAGAAAAACAAATTTATAAACATGCATATATACATAAGGGAGAGGTTTATATACAAGAGCAACTGTACATTAAGAAAGCATCCCAACCCAGTCCAGAACAAGGTCATAAGTCCAATAGTAGCCCCTATGTTCAATTCCAGTCTATCAAATCTTCTTCAGCATCACAAAGCACATGCAATGACACCAGGACAATCACAGGCCAGTGGGTGCAGAGTCTTGGGTCTCCATGGTGCTGCCAGGGGTCTCCCTGTGTTTCCTCCAGTTTCCAGGGCTCAGGGTCTACCAGCATGCTGTCATACATCTTGTCAGCTGCAACATCAGCCTTGCGTCTTGTCCGTAGAGCATCTCCAAGGGACTGAGCCATAAGTCTCTCACATCCAAGGGGGAAATAAGGCCAGAATTCTCAGGAGAAAGCCATGCCCACCCAGAGGTCTCTTTGACTATCTCCAGATTGACAGGCTAGACTCCACCCCTACACTCCCAATCATGAAACTGACCCCAGAGTACATGACTGCCACAGTGACAAAATAAAGAAAACCTGGGGCAAGTTAGCGAGGTTGTCTCCTTGTGAGCTGTACCGTCAGCCAGGACAGACGTGAGCATACAGCAGACCTGACGGTTGGTTCCAAAAGATCGTTCTGATTTGAATCAGTCAGGATAGAGGGTGAGAGAGGGGAAGGCCTATAACAACCTTGGGGGGGATTCCTGAGTCTTGCGTGGGCGTTGACCGGGTGCCTACTCCACACCACTGTTTCTGTGGATTCCTTCTCCCTGAGACCCATGCTCAGCCCCCCTCAGGGTGTGTGGTTGTGCAGTTTCTCTGGGTGGGTGCACAGGACAGCAGCCACCCACGCTCCTGCCTCTGCAAACCACCTCCAAACCCACGGCCCAGTGCTATCTTCACCACACACCCCAAGTCCCTTTAACCAAGCAAAGTGCCCTCTGCCAGGGCCACCCCCGTGAGCCTCGTCTAAGTGTTCATTAGCGTCTCCTGACGCTCTCCAATTTGGCCTTCACCGCGCAAGACAAGGCTATTTGGGGGAATGTGTCCCAGCCTGGAATGTCAGTTGCAGCCAAAGCCCTTTCCTTTGTCTGGGGTGTCGCTGCCCGGTCTTTGGCGAATTCCCAACAGCTGAGGTGGAACTGGAGTTGCAGGCAGGAAGATGGAAACGATGAGTAGTGCTTCCTGCACAGCTTTCGCTACAAGTTTCCATTCCACTCGTAGGTTCAAATTCTTGGATTCCCCCCGCGCCCCCCGCCCCCGGAACCCTAACAACAATCCTAAACAATTCTTGGCTTCTCTCGTTAAATAAGCATCCCGCGCCAATTACAAGGGGCTCGAGTATTTCCGAGAGCTGTTGTCAGAGGCAGCCAGCCTCCGTGGTGGGCCAGCAAGATGGATTCGTCCTGTCACTCGGGAGACGGGGTAGGAAGGGAAATAGATGGGCCACAGCAGCCAGCGGCAGAGGGGAGCCGCGGGCAGAACCCCGCCCCTCCGGCTGTTCGTGTTCAGCCGAGTGAGGTAGGAGCCACCTGGAGAAAGGCAGCTTGTCCTCCTCCTGGGGACCCGGGAATGCGCTGGCACCACACTGGCCTAGAGAGAGATAATCCGAGCCCAAAGTTCTGAACCAAGAGCCAGCCCTCTGGAAATGAGCCTGGGTCTGTGGCAGACCAAGTGTGGCCAGGAAATGGGGCCGCAGCCACAGGGAGAAGGGCTGCGGGGGTCAGGGAGGAGGTAAGTTCAGGAATACAGGAGCCAGAGAACCAAAGGGAAGGAAGGAAGGAAGGAAAGAAGGGAGGGAGGGAGGGAGGAAGGAAGGAAGGAAGGAAGGAAGGAAGGAAGGAAGGAAGGAAGGAAGGAAGGAAGGAAGGAAGGAAGGAAGGAAGGAAGGGGCCTGGGGCTTGCAACACTCAGTGCCGCGGGGTAGAAAGCACTGAACTCGGTAGTTCTACCATGGAACTGCTGGGTAGATTCTGGCTCACAGCGAGCCAATGAGGCACAGAAGGACACCCCGCCCAGTCCGGCACCATCCTCACCATTGTTCACGTGCTTGAGCCCCTTGAGGCCACCACGGTGTCCATCCATCTCCCCCAGGGCCTCCCTCTCTTTTGCTGCCCCTCGCCTTTCCCAGACATGACAACATGTCCAAGTACCCGAGATGATTTCCCACCATCCTTACCTCTAAGGAACACACTGACCATTCTTCTTCCAAGATCCTTAGGGTTGTCCTTCTAGCAACCTGTGGTACTTTGAACATTCTTTGCAAGCAGCACAATTCAATCCATCTATTCTTCTTCTTTCTTATGTCCAACTTGCGTGCCTATGAGGCCATGAGACCTCTTGACCCCAGTCAGGTGTCTTTAGAATCCAACCCAGAGTTTCTTTTAGCTTTCCATTGCTGATGTCTTGGAAGTAGTTCGCCTGGCCTTTCTTGTGAAGTGAATGGACTTGAATTTTCAACCTTTCAGTTTGCAGTCCTGTGCATTCCGTGACTTCCACTTAAATTCTCCCTGCTCACCTCTGTATCCTCCACCCCCTCACAGCGGAGCAGAGAGTAGAGTAAAAATCGTTCATCCCTGGCTAGGCAGCCCTGGGTCCTTCCTGGCATCAACTCTGGCAGCACCAGAGGTCAGCACTAGCAAGAGGCATCAGGAGATAAGAACTGGTGATGATGCTCAAAGTGTCATCACCAACAACTTGGAAACCACTTGAAACTGATTTTATAAACTTACATGTCCACGGTCCACTTCTCTGCAGGCCCATGTCACCTAAGAGAGCCAACAGGCTGTGCATTACCCTCAGGCCAGCATTCTCTCTCTCTCTCTCTCTCTCTCTATATATATATATATATATACATACATACACACACACATATATATATACATATATATATATAAAGTTTTATTGTACCTTCAGTGAAAGTCTACACAGCAGATTTGATTTTCACTTAACAATTTCTGTACAACTTGTTCAATGACATTGGTTACATGTTTTGGTTTATTTGTCTGTTTGTTTTTGCAAACCAAAAGGAAGCAGAAAATAATGTTAGAAGGAACAACTTAAGAATGGGCTAAAGGAACTTTCCTCTAGTTCTTCAATGCTTCCCCTCCCTTCCCCCGCCCCAAACTATCATGATTCCAATTCTGCTTTACAAATCCAGCTAGACCGGAGGATGTACACCAGTACAGATAGGAACTGGGAACCAGAAACATGGAATTCAGAATAGATCATCCCTTTAGGGCCAGTGGTGAGAGTAGTGATACCGGGAGGATAGAGGGAAGGTGGAGTAGAAAGGGAGATCTACATATAACCTCTTCCCTGGAGTACAGACAATGGGGAAGTGGGTGAAGGGAGACAGACAGTGTAAGATATGACAAAATAATAATAATTTATAAATTATCAAGAGTTCATGAGGGAACAGGGAGGGGGGGAGTGAGGAGCTGATACCCAGGGCTTAAGTAGAAAGCAAATGTTTTGAGAATGATGAAGGTAATAAATGTACACATGTGCTTGACATACAATGGATGTATGGATGGATTGTGAGAAGAGTTGTATGATCTCCCAATAAAATGATGAAAGGAATGTTTCCAGGGGGAAACAAAGGCTAGCATGTTCCATGTTACCCTAACACTATCTGTCCTAATTCCCTTCCTGGTGCACTCAGCCTAAGGGCAGGGCTCTTCACACACACCCTGCCAAGGCGCTGGGGGTATTCAGCAGAGGCTTATTCCCCGTGGGTTTCTGCCTAAGGAGTTGGACTTTCAGTGTCACCCATAGCCTTCTTTCTGCACCCCGTGACACCCCTCCTGTGTCCTTTCTTTTCCCCTGGTGAGTGGTGCCCACCTTTGAGAGCACCATCTTTGGGGGGCACTCGCTTTGGAGGGCATGCTGTAGTCAGGCACGAGGAAGAGGTGGTTCACAGAGTAGGCCGGCCTCACTATGTGCGGTGAGCTAACATGGAATGTTTTCCTGCCATTGATTAGTGTGAGGGAGACTGCCTTTTTGACTCTGGAAAACTATACAACTGAGGAGAGAAGGGTGGGAAGTATTGAACTTGTAGTCAGAACACCTCTCTTTGCGTGCCAGCTCCAGGACATGCAGACTTTGGGTCTGCGAGTGAGTGACTAAGCCTTTGGACCTCAGTTCCACCCCCTCTCAGACGGGCATGTTGCTTGTTGTAGCTGTTGTTGAGTTGATTTGGATTCATGGCATCTCAAAGTGTGCAAAGTCAAAGCTGTTCTTTGGGGCTTCACAGGCAGTGACCTTTCAGAAGCAGCCTGCCAGACGTGTCTTCCTAATCCCTGGCGGCAATTTGAACCACCAACCTGTGAACTAGCAGGTACGCACCCAGCTGTACTACTTACTCTCCTAAAAGGTTAGTCAAATAACGACGATGATAATCATGAGCCCGATGATGGCGGTGCTAACCTGTCGGGCCTCTCGCCTTGCCCATGCCCCCGGCGTTATTCGTCTTTTCCTGTTAGTTCGTTTTGTTTTCACATCAGTCTGAGAAAGGTCCCTAGACCATCCTTGTTTTAGAGCTAGAACTGAGGTACTGCACGGTTACGTGAGGAGGTCCACCTCTCTGGTAGTGGCAGAGCCAGAGTTCTACCCAGGTTGCCTGGCTTCTGAGCCTCCCCTTGTAATCTTAGGCTGCCTCCTCCAAAGGGAACAGGGGCTCGCTCGTCTGTCGTCTGTCTTAGGACTCCCCCACCTCTACGAAGAATGAGCTCAACCCCTGTCTTTCAGAGGAACGAATGGAAACTGGAGTGGACATAGAAAGGGCGAAACGCATGCAGGAAGGTATTGTCATCAGTATGATTATTGGCATTATCATTAGTATGATTAGAAATTGGGCTGTTTTGACCAATCTAGATTAAAAAAAAAAAAAAACCCAAGCCCCTAAAAACCCATCAGAAACTCATAGTGATCCTATATAGAAAGGTTTCCAAGACTGCACATTTTTACAGTAGCAGATAACCTCGTCGTTCTCTGAGGAATGGCTGCTGGTTTCGAATCGCTGACTTTGTGGTTCCAAACCCACCTCCTCAGCCACAACGCTCCTGGGGCTCCCCTACTCTTACACAAACGGGTCTCACAGCTGAATTCTGCTGGGTCCCCAGGTGGAGAGTGCCTGGCAGGGGCCGAGGTTGGGGGAGGCCGGCCTGCAAGGGGTGGGGTGGGGGGTGGGGGTCGCTGTCTGAGCGTGATGAGGGAGACATCAGGCCGGAAACCCTTTTCCTCAGCCGGCCGGCCAGGGGAATCTCTCATTCCAACAGGCCATTGGTTCTGATGGATGAAGAGAGCGGCCTCCTTTAGGAGAACCTGACAAAGGCAATTTGCAGAGGGGCGCGGGAAGGAGGACCGGAGCGGCGAGCCGCAGCCAGCCGGGCCTTTGGCTGACCAGGCGGTGGGTGGGCTGGCCCGCCCCCGGCCCCGCCGCACTGCGGACACTTGTCAGCGCGGATGTAAATGTCGCAGTGAGGGTTGTTTGACTCCTGGCGCGGGCCCGATCGATGGCGAGCTGCGCCGGAGCCATCCATCACTCCCCGGCAGAAATTCCGCCGCGATTCCCCGTACAGCTCCCTCGCGAGTTTGGTGAAGGGGGGGGCGGAGGGGGGGGCGGTGCGGGCAGCACCGCGACCAGGGGTGTTCCGGGCAGGATAACCTGGCAAAGCTCAGCTCTTGGCACAACCCAGAACCAGATGACTGACACCTTTCCTGAAGGGTGCGACTGCACTCATTCTGAAAAAGAGGTCTGTTAGTGCCCCCCCCCCCGCCCCATTTCTCTTAAGGACCCTCACCAGGGAGTAATCTACCCCCAACCCGCTGCCAAGGGGTGGCTTCCACTTTAGCAACACAATAAGACAAAAGTATAAGCTTCCTAGACTTTCAAAGGCTGGAATCTGTAAGGCAGAGACCTTCTCATCTCTGTCCTGTTGGGGGCTGGGGAGTTCATGTTCCTGCCTACGTTCCCGTTAGCAGCCTGTGTTAGTCCAGGTAGACTAGAGAAACAAATTCGTAAACACGCATATGTGTATAAGAAAGAGCTTTATATACACGAGCAATTGAATATGGAGAAGACGTGCCAGCCCAGTCCAGAGCAAGTCCACAACGCCAATATGAGCCCATCTGCCTGATACCAATCTACAAAGTCCTCTTCAGTCCCAGGAAATACTTGCAATGATGCCAAATGCAGGAGGGTCCCAGGGCAGGAGGGTCCCAGGGCCATGGGTTGGAAGGCTTGTGCATCCAAGGGCGCTGTAAGCATCTCAGCGCTGACGGGGGGTCTCTACCTGGCTTCTTCGTCCATGTCCATGTGGCTTCTCCAGCTCCCAGGGAGTATGCCATTTGTTTTGTCAGTAGAGTGTCTCTCAGGGAGTGAGCAGAGAGAGAAGTGTCTCCTGCCTCCAAGGAAGAAAATCCAGGAGTCCCCAGAATTCTCAGGAGTCATCCATGCCCAC
The DNA here is from genome assembly GCA_004026705.1 of Nesogale talazaci. Classification (NCBI taxonomy): domain Eukaryota; kingdom Metazoa; phylum Chordata; class Mammalia; order Afrosoricida; family Tenrecidae; genus Nesogale; species Nesogale talazaci. The sequence goes on from PVJH01003392.1 coordinate 30,745, forward strand.
ACAGAGGCCTCACTGGCAATGAGCCCATTGACAGACTAGACTCCACCCGTTGCCTCTTAATCCTCTCAAACACCAAATTGACACCAGATTAACTAACTGCCACACAGCCTGAGGATTTCACCATGGCACCACAGGAAGCTCAGCAATGCATGGCCATCCAGTTCCTTGGGACTCGCAGCACACACACACCCCACCTGGACCCCCTAGGGTAGGTGGAATGGCTCCTGTGGGTTTCTGAGAGGGCACCTCTCGCTTGGAGTCACCAGGTGCAGTGGAATCGGTTCTGTCTGATAACAGACCTGCGGCAGAGGGCTTACCCGTGGGGTAGTGGCAGCCAGGAGAAGCGCAGAGCTTTCTATTCCCTAAAGCCATCATCCTGGCAACCTTCAGAGCAGGTCTGCCCTGTCCTATAGATGGGGTCATTATGAGTGTCAATCGACTCGAGGGCAGTGTTATAGAGCAAAATAGAGCCATGGGTGTTCCTTTGTCGAACTAAAATCAGGAAGAAATAGCATCTGCCACCCCCATCTCCCCACGCCCCCTCCCACACCTGACTCCTCCCCTCAGTGCCCATGTCCAATCTTCCATCACATTCAGGAAGCCGCGGTGCCACTGTGAGATGAGTGGCCACACTCCTTGCCACTCCTATGTGCCAGATGGGACCATCCATGCTCCAAGGGGTGTTCCAGGGTGACATGGGGCTCGTAGATCACCTCATTTTCCTGCTGAGGTGCCTCTCCCCCCTCTTAAATATTGTGTCTAGAAGTTGGGCTCATGGACACTTTATACCACTGGGAGATTTCTTTTCTAAAACCAAGTCCAAACCTACTGCCATCCACTTGGAACCGACTCACCCCCCAAACCAAAGCAAACGCTCTGCCACCTAGCCCATTGGGACTCAAAGTGACCCTGTAAGACAGGGACTCGACCTGACCCTATAAGAACGACCCTGGGGTGGGGGGTGGGCCGAGGCTGAGAATCTTTAGAGACAGAAAGTCTCTAAGCCCGACTCATAACCACCACCAGAAAGGTTCCTCTTCTGATTCACTGTGGTCCTGCACTGGGTCCTCCTGGCCGTCAATCTGGATGGGGACAAACAGCCCCTCCTCTTTGAAGGAGAAGCTTGCAGGGTTGAATCACCATGCTCGTGGTTAGTAGTTCCACACTTCCCCAACAGTGCCCGAAACCCAGTATACAATAAAATATACATAAACATGTGTGCCCAATCACACATGCACACACACACACACACACACACACAAAACAAATATTTCACAAAGCAATACCTATCCTTTCTAGATACACTATCCCCTAGTAGTTGCTTTTTTCTATCATGTTGATTGAAAACAAACGGCCCTCTGGTTATAGCTCAATGAATTAATCCTATGTCCATCAATGGGTCAGCTACTGTCCTAATGATTTCTGAAACCAACCCCCTTCTCACCTTAGTCCAATCCCCACCCTCTCTGCCTGGACGACGGCCACCACCTCATTCTTCTCCTCCTTCAACCCACCCATTCCCAGCACCCAGAAAGACTGGAATGGTGAAAGTACGATCAGGCTGCTTCCTGTGTCAAACTCTTGGACGGCTTCCTGTTGCTTCAAATCCTTGACCACACCCTTAGGTCCTGTGCAGGAGACCGACTAGGTGGCATCGTGGTTATATGCTGGTTGCATGCTAAGCATAGCGCCAGCAGTTTGAAACCACTCACCTCTCCACGAGAGAAAGACAACCCCCCAGCACAGTCCGACCCTGTCCCTCAGGGCCACCATGAATCCAAATGGCAGTTCTTGTGTGAAGGGACCTTCCATTTTTTTGAGACCCTCATCATTGGCTGCTCTGGCCTCACTCTCTTCAGGCTGTTGGCACTGACTCTTCCAGATCTGCCAACTTGCCACACCCTGTGTGGGCTCAGGTCTTTACACAGTCATCACTTCCTTTGCTTGCAACCTTGACCCTTGGACCCTCCATTTAGAGGAGTCTCTTATAGTCGGCAAAGGTGAGAAGTCAGGACGTTCTTGGTGTAAGATAGAAGCAGGAGTCTACAGACTTAGGGATCTAGGAAGGAATGTTGGGAAACTGCGTCATATGCTTCCGGCCCCAGAGGACGTACTCTTCACCACAGACATGCGTGAGGAAATGGTCACATGCTGGACACTGCTGCTGCCGTGGCCAGGTCCCCTTCATGAGCACACAGCCTCTATTCCATGGCCTTCCCTGTAGAACTGACTTCTGCCGAGTAGGAGGCATCTCACTTAGGAGATTCTGCAACTCAGTCACTCTCCCCAGCCTCTAGAAGCCCAAGACAGCTTGTCAGATAAAGATAGGACTTCTCCACAATTATAGCTCCTCTGAAATATTAAGCAAATATTGTAACTATTTGTCAACATTTAGTAGGAGGTCAGAAGTTTAGTTATTCTCCCTGAAAGTTGCAGCCTGCCAGACCTCTGGCTGCAGGGCCCATCCTCTGCTGTTATATCACAATAGATTGCCTCTCCCTGAAGCCTGTTAACCACCAGTCTGGTCCCCAGGAAGCGGAATGCACACACTACTGTTAATGATCTCGCAAGAGCCAGAGAACTAGACAAAGCTGTTCTGCCACATGCATGAGTCTGGGGTCTGCCTTTGTCAGGTGCATGTTCCTAGATCGTCCCTCATTGCTGGATTACCTAGAGCACAACCCTTTCCTGTAGTTAGGGGACTTGCATGTCTCCAAAAGATAGATAAGGCTTGGTCAGAATAAAGAAGCTCTCCTGCTCTTGCTCTCTCTCCAGTCCTCACCCTCTCACTCTCTCAGTCACCTCTCCTTCCCCAACTCCTCTCCCTCTTCTGCCTGTCCCCTTTCCCCATGACCTCTCCTCCCCCTTGACTCTCTCCATGTGGACCACCAAGCGGAGCTGAGGTGAGCATGCTGCCATGAAATGTGTCTGACTCCATTATTTGTATTTCTCATGCTCTCTATGACTTTACTATAATTAATGATTAATGCTGTACAATCGCGCCTACCGGACCTGTGATGAGAATGCTGGACACTGGTTACTCTGACAACCATTTTGCACAGGGTTTCAAAGGGCAGTCCCCTTTGACTCAAGGTGCGTTAGTGTCTGTGGAGCAATTCCTGCTTCAGTATTTCCAAGAAGGAGCAGGCTGAAGCTGGTGCCGAGCTAACCCAACTCCTTGCTTCACTTCCCCCACACGCAAGCTCGATCCTGATTTCCTCTCTTCTCGCCCATGTCACACCTCAATTAAATTGATGGTCCAAATAAACCTTGGACCAGGCTTTGCTTTCCAGTTACCCAAATTATGACAGCTCATGTTCTCTAAAGATTATCAAGGTGATTGTCATCATAGGTCAGGGAAGGAAGTGGGAGAAGCTCTCAAAGAAATAGCCTCTTTGGGTCCCAAGTGGATATTGTGATTCGTGGGTGAAGGAGGTGAGAGTATCCCTTTCTGTCAGGGCAACTGACCAGATGGTCTGTATGAAAGGTTTGATGGGCAAAGATCTTTGGCAGTCGCTAACTGATCACAGAGTGAAGATGGAGAGGGAGGTCAGTAGAGCCCTTGGTGTAAGCTCCTCTTTCCCCCTCCCTTTTTTTAATAAATCATTTTATTGGGGGCTCATACAACTCCCATCATGATCCATACATACATCAATTGTCTGCAGGCCACATTTGTACATTTGTTGTCATCATCACTCTCAAACATCCTCCCTTCACTTAGACCCCCAGTACCAGCTTATGGGAAAACATATTTAATGCTCTTGAATGATTTTAAAGTTGTTAGAAGGGACAGGATTGGTTCTTCGGTTTCAAGAGTTTGCTAGCCCCTGAACTAGTGCTTTTAGTTTGGGTTTTGGAAGGTGTGGTTAGAAAAAAATAAATCTAGAAACTGGCAGAATGTCAATCTTGGCTTCGTACCCTGTGGTGCAAGTAAGCCAACAGCAATCACACATTTCCAGGGATTCGAAAGACTTGCTACTATTTTCTAAAATCTTTCTTCTTCTTCTTCAATCCTTTCATTAGGGGCTTAAACAGCTCTTATCACAATCCATCCACCCATCCATTGTGTCAAGCACCTTTGTATATATGCAACAATCATCATTTAAAAAACATTTTCTTTCCACTTGAGCCCTCAGTATCAGCTCTTCCCCCTCCCTCCCTCCATCAAGAGCCCTTGATAACTTATTTTTTTCTTTTTAATGTCCTACACTGACCACTGTCTCCCTTCATCCATTTTTCTGTTTTCCATGCCCCTGGGAGGGGGTTATATGTAGATCATTGTGATCAGTCCCCCCTTTCTCCCCCTACGTTCCCCTTACTTTCCTGGTATTGCTTCTTTCATCCTTGATCCTGAGGGGTTTATCTGTCCTGGATTCTCTGTGATTCCAGCTCTTATCTTTACTCATGTACATGCTCTAGTCCAGCTGGATTTGTATATGTGCTGCCAAAGTGAGCACTAGTCTAGCTGGATTTGTAAGGTAGAATTGAAGTCATAATAGTGAGGGGGAAAGGGGAGGAAGCATTAAAAGACTAAAGCAGTGGTTCTCAACCTGTGGATCGAGATCTCTTTGGGGGTTGAATGACCCGTTCACAGGGTATGCCCAATTCATAACAGTAGCAAAAGTATAGTTATGAAGTAGCAATGGAAATAATCTTATGGTTGGATGGTCACCACAACATGAAGAACTGTATTAAAAGGTTGTGGCATTAGGAGAACTACTGAACTAGAGGGAAGTTGTGTATTTTACAGGTGCTATCCTGTATCCTGATTGCCTCATTTCTCCCTTGTGACCCTTCTGTAAGGGTCTGCAGATGGGCTTTGTGTCTCTACTCTGTACTCCCTCTCATTAACATTGACATGATTTTTTTGTTCTGGGTCTTTGATGCCTGATACCTGATCCCATCAACATCTCCTGACCACAAAGGCTTGAGTACTTCATCCATGCCGGCTTTGTTGCTTCTCAGCTACATGGCCACTTATTTATCTTCAAGTCTTTAAGACCCCAGATGCTATCTCTTTAGATAGCTAAGCACCATCAACTATCATCACCACAGTTGCTTATGCACCCATTTGTCTTCAGTGACTGTGTCAAGAAGCTGAGTATCTGAGATCTTTCTTGCATCATCTAATTTAATAATTATGGCCAACATGAGAAACTGGCATCAGTAGCCTTCTCTCAGTGATGAGAAACCTGGGGTGCAGAGGGGCTGAGGTACAAGTTTCCAGAAAAATCTTAATCTCAGGTCTCTGCTAGTATGCAGGGCCTCTGGATGCTGCACATGGTGAAGGCACTCAACTGCTTGCCAAAAGATTGGTAGTTCAAAACCTGAAGCAGAAACTGCAGGAAAAAATGGGGATAGGCCCAGGGATTCACTTTCCAGAGTACAAGACCACCGTCGACACTTCTAAGAAGTAGTTCCACTCAGACACAGCTGAGTTTGCTGGAAATCATCAGCAACAGTAGTTGGCTATTCTGTAAGCTCCGAGTGATCCACTGTGCTTCCTCCATCACCTCTCTGTGTTCCAGGCTCAGGGTTTGGGGTGTAGGTGTTGTGGGGTTGTAGAGACCATTGGTTATATGTGCCCCTTCTTTTGCTAGGGCAAAAAACACCCAGCGGGCCCTAGTCATAGCCCGGGAAAACCTGAGAGTTAGAGAGGCATTCTAGCTATCAACACAACCTCACTGCATGGACAACTAAGGTTAGCCTGCCCCACAGCATGGTCGCTTCACGTGCCTGTAGAAGTTGGTCATTGAATACAGAAGACTGAATTGAAATGGATGCTTTTGAACTAGAGGGTATGTGAAGACTATTCAAGGTACCATGGACAGAGGAAAGACAGTCCAGTGCCCTTTAGAGGCGAGGATGATGTGATGTGATGTGGTGTGATGGGGTGTGATGTGGTGGGTCGAGGGGAGATCAGTCCCTGGAGAAGGACATCATGCTTGGTAAAGTGGAGAGATTGTGTCAATGAGGACGGTCCTTGACCAGGTGGCTGCAGCAATCGCTGAAACATGATGGTGATTGTGGGGCTGGAGTGGCCCGGGGAAGGATTGCTGTCGGTCAGCATCCACAGGGCAGCACCGAACAATAGGGGCCATAAGCTGTGAGCATCTGGCCAGTCCAGAGACAAGGCAGACTCACCTGAACCCCCTTGAGAGGCAGCAGGCATCCTCCAGCCAAAGCCAGCTCTACCCCCTGAGGCCTGGTGTTTGCACACCTACCTTGTGGGCTGTTGTCAGTCAGCCACCAGCGACAAGGTGTGTCAGACGCTCTGCTCCTGATTAGATTTCTAACAAGAGTGCTGCCGGGGACTCTTTTTCTTAATGGATGTTGTTATTATCTTGAAAAATTATCTTCCACTCTTGCCTTCTGTTTGAAGACTGATTGTGGGGACTGCAATGAATTGTGGAATTATCTTCACTAATGCATAATTAATATACACTGATTCAATTAGTCAGAGGTTCCCCCTCTTTATTCCCTTTTGCTGAGAAAATTTACATTTATATTAGGAAAGCAGAACATGTGGGAAAGAGAATAAAAACGCCCCAGTGTTCCTCAGACCTCTTTCCTTACCTTTCTTCCATCCAATGGTCTCTCTCTCTTTCTCTCTCTCTCCTTGAGTGATGTCTTAAGGCCCTAAACTGCTGCAAGACTCAGGGAAAGATATGTGTCCATTGGCCCATGCAAAGACACATCATCCCAGACTAACTTCCTAACATACGTAGTTCTCTCCCCTTCTTATTCTTATTCCTAAACATGTCTTCAGTGTGATCTTTCGCGTCAATCCCCACAGGCTCAGTCTTAGGCCCAAATCCAATCGGTTTGCCCTTAGACTTTCTGTCTCTGGAGCCCATCTTGCCAAGATTCCGACAGGAGTTCTCAACAGAAGATGGGTGCTTTCTGCCTCTGAGCATCTCTTGGAATGCCTTTCCAGATCAAGAGCTGGGCACCTAGGTCAGACGGCCTCAAGATGCTCCATCCCCGACCTTGAGAGGCCCAGAGGGGCCTCACCACCCCCACCCTGCCCTGCCTCGGTCTGGTCCACTTCTCAGTGGGATCACGAATGCTGCAGCAGAGACAAAGAAATGGTGTTGAAAATTAAAATAATATTGTGTGTGTGTGGGGGGGAGGGGATCTATGTACGTGTGAAGAGAAAGTAGAATCATGATCACCTACTCAGTGGAAGAGGAAGTTGAAGAAATCTCCCAGTGGAGCAGATGTAAGTGCAGAGGTAAGGAATACAGCCCAGGAAGGCCATCTACTGCCTTGCTCCTCCATCAGTGCAATGGGTCCCAGCAAGAGAGAGCCAAAAACTAGACAGGAAATAGGACTAAAGAGAAAAAAGAAAAGAAAGAACACCTTGCTGTGCTAAAAAAAAAAAAAAAGACATGCCTCTAGATTAAAATGTCTCTCAGAAAGTCAGTCAGGATTAGCAAAAAAAAAAAAAAGTGTGGACATTTCCAAATTGTCAAGTTAAAGGGGGAAAAGTTCTCAGAGAAGAAAAATGTTAGCTGCAAAAGAAAGAAAATCAGACTGATGACCAAACGTAGACCCTGACATGGGCATGTCAGAAACGATAAATTAAAGAAATGAAAAATTTCTCTGAGAAAAAAAGCTGCTGCTTAAAAAGGAATGAAAATCAGGTGGAGACCCCACAAGAATTGTCAGCACCCGTGTCAGCTGTCTTCATAGCTTGTCTTCAGGGCCTTAGGAGAAAGACATTCCATGCTGGAGTACTGTGCCAAGCTATGCACTGAATGTGAGCCAGGGAATGACTGGCCTTTTGGTCTTGCAAGGATCTGTGAAGTTTATCCTCCCCCCACTTACAATTGAATAAGATGTTTTAAGGTGGTATTCCAGAAAAACCAATAAGTCCAGAAGATTAATGGCATTGGAAGCATGAGCTGGCAAACAGAAGAAAACAGCTACAGAAGGCAGTTTGAGGAACCCATTCGATCTTGGTGGACGGACGACTCCCTCTCAAGGTCAATATAAGGTCAGGACTCCTCAGTTCAGAGAGGTGAGTGTCTAACGCCACATGCATCTTGCTCACACAGCAGATAGCAGTGGGATCTCAGGGAGGGGGCCTGTGCCAGCCCTGAGTGGAACTGCAGCCCTATTCTACAGCCAGCTTAAGGAAAGGAAAAGTGCAGGTGCTGATCATAACGTAAAAGAACCAAGCTTAAGTTATCTGCTTTAATGAAGAAAACTCTGTATCTGAGAGTTTGAACATACAACGAATCCCCCTGTGTGGGTCCCATTGTTTATGATCCCGACCAGGGAGAGAACCGGGTACAAATAAAATTAAATTAAAATTTTTAAAAAAAGAAAGAAAAGAGAACTCTCAGATAAACTATGATCTATCTGTTCCTTTGCGCAGTTATGAAGAATAATGATCTTATTGAGGGCTGATATAAAAAGATGAAAAATGGTGGGAAATAATTTCAAATAAAGAAGTATGTATAGTGTGAAAATTTAAGGCCATTTGACAAAAAGTTGGAAGGAAACTGCCCAAGGGAAATTGCCACTGACAGCAAGCTTGGTGATAGAGTAATGAGGTTATAGATAATCCGCAATCCATAGCTTTTCTTTTAACAATAATTTCCATAATGCTGTTTTTATGAGTAAAAAGCAAATTTTTCAAAAAAGAATGAGAAGAAGTGGCTTTTATATGACCCAAGGAGTCAAGACATCTGGTCATTCTTGTTTGGAGGAGAACTTTCTGTGTCTTATTCTTTTTTAAAATTTTATTTTTTATTAATAACATTTAAAATAAAATCTATGCATTTTAGATATTTATTAGTAATTTTTTTATTTTTTATTAGTTGGGATTAGTACATGCATCAAATCATCCCACGGTTCAGCTATTTACTACTGCAATCAGTTTCCAAACATTCTTTTTCTATAAGAGCCCCTTGGTATCATCACCCCTTCACGCCGCCACCACTTCTGTGTCCCCCTCCCCCATAACTCTCATTCCACTTGCTGACTCTGTAGGTTCATCTGTCCTCATTGTCATACACCCAAACCAGAGAAAACGTACGGCACAACTCATCTTATGCAAGCGATCATAAAATTACTGCATTTTATTGAAAAAGAGCGCCCCCAGGATTCTATCCACAAACAGCATCTCTGGGTAAGCCTGGCTTTCTGGATGATAAGAGATGGAGAAACCTGTGTGCATACTCGTTAGTGTCTGCAGTGAGTCAGAGTTGAGTACCATAAGGCTAGAAATGCGAAGCCAGCCCCTGGGGGAGGTGCCCGAGAGTGTAATCCAAACCTGTGTGCAGTTTTGGAGGCAATTGGCAATCTTTGGAAGGGATCTGTGCGCCGGATAAAGGTTGGAGATAAATTAATGTGGTGTTGGATATTGAAAGGAATGGAAGAGTGCTGTGTGACATCCCTGCTGGTGATTCTCCAAAATATCCTTTCCCTCCTTCTTCCAGAATAACAGAATCTTCCAGTTTTCAGCTGTCATTGAATCCAGAAAAAAGGAAGGAGGGGGAGATTACTTTTCCAGCCTTCTTGAAGCTTGTAGGGCCATTGGGGATGTTCTCACTAATAGGATGCCGGCAGAAATAATATGCTCCATTTCTGAGGAGCCTCTTGATAGAAAGAGGCCTGCCCGACCCTCTCTCCTTCTGACGGAAGTGTGCAGACATGAAGGCAAGTGGCCATCTGAAATTGAAAGGCGGCCTTGGCATCAAAGCTACACACAGAAAGAAGATAAAGTGGCCTGTGGCGCCTGCCCCACAAACTCTGATCCACCTAATTACAGCCTATCTGTGTTTGAGAAATAAACTTCTATCTTGTTTAAGCTTCTGTGTTTGGTGTGATCAGATCCCCGGGGAAAAAGCAGTGTCATAATTAATAATGCTTGTAACAGCCAATCACCAGATAAAAAGCATCAAGCTGCACATTTGTTCGTTTTTGAAATCTTTAATTTTCTGGAAATCATAACCATGTAAAGTCCAAGCTTGACTGGAAGGGGAGATGGGGGACAATGGATAGACAGCAAATTCAAATGGTGTCTGGGAAAAGCTAATTAAACCTCTTACAGATGCAAATGCAGGTGATAACCTTAGTTAGATGAACTGAGCCCTTAAATTTCCTGGAAAGTCAGCACAGTCTCATGCAACTGAGTCTTCCATGTTGATAAGAGAAAAATACTGCTGGGGAAGAGGGAGGGGCTCAACAGAGTGTTTCAGACCCTTCATTCTGTGGATTTCTGGGTAATTCATGGTGATTTAGGGGAACCCAGGAGATCTTGGATAAGACAACAAAAAAACTTATCGCTAAGTTATCTAGCGATATTATAACAGAAATATCCCAGAATATATATAACAAGCAGAAATTTATTCTCTCGCAGTTTAGGAGGTTGCAGGTTTGGATGCAGGGCACCAGCTCTAGAAAAAGGCTTTCTTTGTCTGGCAGTGCCAAGAAAGAGCCTTGTTTCCCTGCAACATCTGGAGGACCAACATTCTGAAAAGATCTCCTTGCCACCTTCTCCTGAGTCCAGGAGGTTCTCAGTGCAGGGACTCTCCTTCCACAGGATGCACTACTTTTGACTTTCCTGGGTCATATCAAGGTCCCACGGATCTTGGCTCACTTGTTTAATCTCCTCTATGTCTCCAAAGAATTTGACTCAAGATACAGTCTGATTCTATAGGTACCACCCCCCATGAACACGATCACCTCTCCTCCTGCTCATTAACATCCTAGGACTCATAACAAACACAATGGATAATTACATTTGATTGCCAAATGGAGGATGACTATGGTACACTTTGCCGGACAAGAGCAACTCAGTACAGTGACTTGTGAATTTAAGAGCAAGTTTTATTAGAAAGAAAAAGAGAGAATAAAAAAAGGAGAGGGAAAACAAAAAACCTGCGCAGGGGCCCTCACTCCCAAAGAGAGAGAAAGACCCCGATTCCTCACAGGCTGGGAGTTTTATTGGGCTGGGTAAATGAGCTTATCACGGCAATGATGCAAGCAGGTAGCCGTTACAGAAGCAGAATTCTGCAATGAGCCTTATCACCTGAACTCTTCCCCAGAACACAGCGTATGGGGCTTTACAGATTAAGGTCGAGACGTTCAGTTACTGAAACCCAGAAACATCCTAGTTCTAAGATAGTTCTTACATAGCTTATAGTCTAGCCATGTGTAACAATCACATTATACTGAGAATCATGATTCAGCCAAGTTGACACATATTCTGGGGGGTGGGTTACAATCTAATTCAGGACAGTTATGTGAAATAATTTTTGAGTATCGGTAAGTAACCATTGTATCTCAAGGCTACCTTTCCCTCTGCCTGGTACTTGGTCGTAAGCTGTGAGGTTATCTCTGAAGTTTCCAATCTGTATCTGGGGGAGATATGCCTGAGGGTGTGAAGAAATGAATCTCTTGAGCAGTGAGTTTGAAAATCAGTTCTGTCAACTGAGAAGAGAATCAGCATCAGCACTGTAAGGAACAAGAAAGAGCAGGAAGGGGACAATCAGGAGGTAAATCAGGCCATGGGTAGAACCTGTAAACCTCAAGAGGGTGGTCCTGTGTAGGTGCCATTCTTTCAAGTAGAGTTTATCCAAGGAATTATCATCCTGTGCCAAGTGTGACTTCATCGTCCCAGACTATAGATGGAGACTTGAGGACAGGATGGAACGGATGGAATGCCCTCAGGTTCTGAGCAGGGAATTGTTCAAAGAAGGCAAGGCATTCCACATGTTCAAAGTTTCTTACCTTTCATTACCAGAGGTGTTTAAACAGAGTCTCATTGTCTTGCTGGTGGGTGTCTTGCCAGGCATTTGAAGAAACACTGCCCTTATTCTTCGTGGTCTTTTCAATATCCAGTGCCCAAGGCCTAACATTGAATCAGGCTATCTAGATGGTGCAAAGGTTACATGCTCAGCTACTAACCAAAAGGTTGATGGGTTCAAATCCACGCAGTTGCTCAATGGGAGAAAGACCTGACAATCAGTTCCCCTAAGGATTACATCCTAGAAATCCTATCGGGCAGCTTTACTCTGTCACATGGGTTTCTGGGAGTCAAAAGTCAACTCCATAGGTCCCAACAACAACAACAACAACAACAGTGTTCTCAGTACTCTGACGTTTCAAGAGTCCAACACTCAGATGTGCTTCCATGGAAGGCATTCCAACTCACAGGAAGCCTATGGGACAGGGCAGAACTGCCTTGTGGGTCTCTGAGACTGGGAGTCTCTGCATAGAAAACCTCATCATTCTTCTGCCCAGCCCGAGCGGCTGGTGGTTTCAAACCACTGACCTTGTAGTTAGCAGCCCAATGCCTAACCCCCTGCACCACCAGGGATCCCCCAGAACACAAGAGTATCCAAAATAAAAATTATAAGAGTCTGGGGACATGGCCTGACTCAGACCAACTTCTCCCTCCTGTGGTTTGACTTGAGAGGGATGGACAGGTTCATTGTCAGCCTATTTGGGATCCGGACCCAGAGCTTTGGGCTCCTGTTAGCAAACTGTCAGTGTAGAGCAGGCTCCAGGCCCCGCCTCCCACTCTAGAGTGCAGAAACTTTGATCAAGTGCCAGAGCAAACCCACAAAACAAATGACACGACATATGGGAAAGCACTTTATAAACTGCAAAGCTCGATACAAGCCTGGGGCTCGCTTACTTCTAACTCACCGCACGCGTGTCCTGCCTTGGCATCACAGGGAGGGCAATGTGGAGACCTATCATGGGTGCAGGCCTCCGACACCCCCTCCTTCCTGGCTGCATGCTGCCTCTGGAACACGTGGCTGTCCTATCCATTAGGAAATCCTATTGGGAGGAGAAGCCAAACTGGGAGCTGGGATGAATATTGAGCAATCCTTGAATAATAGGTGACAAGAAATTAATTTGGTCTTTCAAATTTTGAACTGACGCTATGTACAAGACTCAAGCCTCAGAATATCAGAAGTAGCGGAAAATTCTAAAAAGACTGAATTCATAAATGAACTCTTTGGAGGAATGTATTGTAGCCAGAGTAGGTCGTGGCTTCCCACTAGGCCAGACTGCAGAGACTGAGCAGAGTCCTGTTCTCCGCCCAACCAGGGGGTTGTTGCTGGGATCATTGATCCCAAAAGAGGCCAAAGGACACGAGCAAGCTGATGTGCTCAGCAAAGGCGCTCTGGCCGGGTTCATCCTGAGTGGGGTCTTCTGTCCTCCCGGCTTTGTTCAGACCCATCCCGGGAGCCACATGAGACACTGAGCCCAGGATGTGGGGTCAATGATACAGGACGAATGGTTGCATCAGAAGAGAGAGCCCAGCAACCCGAAGCCAGCAGAGAGGGCATGGTCCTGTGTGTGTGTGTGTGGCAAGGGGAACACAGAGAAGAAGGTGGGAAGGGAGGTGACTGGCTGTAGGAGAGGCAGTGAGTCTGGGAAGAGACACTGTTGTGGAAAAACACAAGCGGAGCTTCAGGAAGTTTGTGGAGGGGAAATTCCATTATCTTTTCATTGCATTTTCCCCCAAGAACTTTTGGAAGCCCCTCCTAGATGTCTTTGATTTACAAAGACATTCAGACAGAGCAGGGCTGGGGAGAAGGGGTGCAGGTTGCCTGCATTGTGCACCGTGGTTGAAATCTTGAGGTGGAGTAAATACCTTTGAACTAGGACTGGAAGCTTTACCCATGCCATTCCCGGTACACTTGTTCCCTCTTCTCCTCCTCCCCCTCCCCCCCCCTCCCCTCCACACTCAGACAGCAGTTGGGTCTCCAGGACTTCTGCCTTGGAGAAGACTAATGAGAGCAGATCCCGAGAAGAAGCCTGCCATTTCAAAAAACCTGTACTCTGGAGCCAATCAGAAATATGAAACATAGGTGAAGAGCAAGCACAAAGCTTCCCAACGCCAAGCCTGTTTCCTACACACAGAATGCCCTAGGTTAGGGTAGAACTACCCCTGTGAACTTCTGAGACAGTGATTCTTTATTGAAGTAGAAAACCCCACCTTTCTCCCCAAGGAGTGGCAGTGGTTTTTGAGGTGCTGACTCTGGGGCTGGCAATCCAGTGTGTAATGCACAATGCCACCAGGGCTCCCGGAGAGGAATCCGAAGGGAAGGGGTTCCGTAAGAGCATGCTGATTGGCTCCAGCACACAAGGTTGTTGTTACGCCAAGTTTCGTAATGACAAAGCCCCACCAAAGTCCTTGTTCAAAAGTGTGAGGCCCCTTGAGAACATCCTGAATGGGAGCCTGGGGACATGGCAAAGCCATGTGCAGCAACGATGGCCTTGTGTGGCCCAGAAGAGGGGCACAGAGGAGAGTTATGTTCAGACCCAGGAAGACAGAAGCTTCTCAATGCTCGTGTGAACCAGAGGCAGCCACCATGCAGTTCTTCCGGGTCCTCCCTGGGCCTGAGACACTTTCTGGACCAGAAGAGGAACACAGAGCAACCTATTGGTGCGTGCTCTCCTCTCTGATTTAAATACGTGGTTCTTAATGTGCACCCACGGCACCCTTACAAGTTTCTTTCCTCTACGTTTTCCTTCCAAGAAATCTGTCTTCAAATTTGGGTAAAACTTCCCATCTGTGTTAGGCTGGGTTGTCTAAGGAAACAAGCCAGTGACACTCATAAATGGGGAGGAAAGAAGCTTTCATTCAAGAAGTAATTTTATATCAAGAAGGCATCCCAGTCTCGTCCAACTCAAGCCCATGGCCCCCTGCAAGCCGGAGATTTCTTTAGTCTCACTTAACCACGGCTTAGAAAGCACAACCCCTCAATGTTCTGTGTACAGGAGACACATCTCAAGACTACAAAAAAAAAATAGACTGAGAATCAAAGGTTGGAGAAAAACATACCAAGTAAACAGCGATACAAAAAAAGCAGGGGTTGCAATCTTAATCTCAAGCAGGGATAGCAATGCTAATTTTGTATAAAATTGACCTCAAAGGGCAAATCATAAAAAGAGTTATGGACAGGCACTATGTAATACTCAAGGGAACGATAGAAAAAAAATACTAAGTATTCTAAACATTTACACTCTGAACAAGCATTTAGGGGAATATGTCAACCAAGTGCTCCAAAAGATGAAAAATAAAGTCACAGCCTCAACAATTTGAGTAGGTGACTTCAAGACAACCTTCTGAGGAAGATACATCACTGACAAAGACTAAACAAGGAAGCTAAAGAGCTAAACACTATAATTAGATAATTGGACCTGATAGATTTCTACAGAGCTCTCCACCCAATCACAAAAATTCACATTCTTTTCAAGCCCACACAGCACATATTCAAAGATAGACCACAAGTCAAATCTGCATAAATTTAAGCACATTAATATCATACAGACCTCTCTCTGACCACTGTGCCATAAGATTGGATATCAATAAAAGGAAGATTTTTTTAAAAAAGGGTAAACAATTGGATGATAATAACTCTCTTTTGCAAAAGGAGTGTGTACTGGCCCAGATCAGAGATGAAAGTAGGAAATTTCTAGAAACCAATGAGAATGAGAAGAAGACATGCCCAAACTTATGGGACACAGCAAAGGCAGTCATCAGAGGAAGTTTCATAGCAATATATGCACACACAAAAAAGTGGAGAGACTTATGATTGATGCACTGGCACAATACTTACAGTAACTAGAGCAGAGACAACAGAACGATCCAACTAATAGCAAAAGAAAAGAAATAAAAACTAGGTCTGAAATTCAGGAGAGAGAAAATAAGAAAACTAAGGGAAAAATAATGCAGCTAAAAGTTGTTTCTTTGAAAGGATAAATCAAATTGACAAGCTCTCAAGAATTTGGCCTAAGGAAGGAACACCTTTCAATAGCAAGGATGTGGGATGAAAGAGAAGACATTACAATGGACCTTAGTAAAATCAAAAGGATACTTGCGCAGTATTATGAAGGACTGTACTCCAATGAATTCAACAACTTGGAAGACATGGAAAAATTCTTGGGGGGAAAAATCCCACCCTAGACTATCCCTGATGGCTGTCAAGAACCTCAACAGACCCAAAGCGATAGAAGAAATTGACAAGGTTATCAAGGTATTACCAAGAAAAAATCCCCTGGATCAGATGCCTTCACAGGAGAATTCTACCAAGCATTCAGGGAAGAACTGACACCAACCATACATAACCTTTTCCAGAACATAGAAAAATATGGCAAACTCCCAAGTGCCTTCTAGTGGGATTCTGATACCTAAGCCAGGCAAGGAACCCACAGGAATAAAGAACTACAGATCAATTTCCCTAATGAATATCGATGGAAAAATCCTTAACAAAATGCTAGCCAACAGAATACAAAGTATATAAAACAAATAATCCATGATGATCAAGTAGGACTCATATCAGGGATATCGGGATGGTTCAACATATGAAAGACCGTTAGTATTATTCCCCACACTGAAATGAAAAACTATAAAAAATCACATGGTAATATCAATAGATTCAGAAAAAGCATTTGATAACATCCAACACCTATTCCTGTTTAAGACACTCAAGAAGATAGGAATGGACGGAAAGTACCTCAATATAATACAAGCTATATATGAAAAACCAACAGCCAGTGTAGTAGTCAATGGAGAAAACATGAGACCAATTCTTCTGAAAAAGGGGATTAGGCAAGGATGTCCTTTGTCCCCACTCCTATTTAACATTGTACAGGAAGTCCTAGCTCACAATATAAAGCAAAGAAAGGACATAAAAGGTATTCATCTAGGGAAGGAAGATGTGAAACTATTGTTATTTGCAGATGATATAATTTTATATATGGAAAATCCTGAAAGTTCCAGAGAGGAGTGCTGGAAGCAATAGAGGAATATGGCAGAGTGGCAGGTTACAAGATCAATAAACAGAAGTCTATTGGACAACTATGTATATCAGACAACGCCACAGAAGAGGGGATCAAAAAGGTGTTACGCTTCACAATAGCTAAATGCAAGTTGAAATATCTAGGGATATTTCTGACTAAAAAATCCTAAAGATCTGTATGAGGATAACTGCAAAACACTATTAAAAGAAACCAAGGGTGACCTCAACAAATGGAAGGACATTCCATGCTTGTGGATCAGTAGACTCAATATTGCAAAGATATCAGTTCTACACAAGACACTATATAAGTTCAATGCTATCCCAATACAAATGCTGGTGTCTGTCTTCAAAGAATTGGAAAAACAGATTACCAAGTTCATGTGAGAGGAAAGAAACTGAGAATTAGCAGAGAACTCCTCAAGAAGAAGAACAAAGTTAGAGGGCTTGCTTTAC
This sequence comes from Nesogale talazaci, assembly GCA_004026705.1. Taxonomy (NCBI): domain Eukaryota; kingdom Metazoa; phylum Chordata; class Mammalia; order Afrosoricida; family Tenrecidae; genus Nesogale; species Nesogale talazaci. The sequence goes on from PVJH01003392.1 coordinate 47,976, forward strand.
CTGACTTTAGCACCTGCTATACAGCCACAGTGGTCAAAACAGTATGGTATTGGTATAATGATAGATATTCAGACTGATGGGCATGAATCAGAAATAAAATCATCAGTATAAATACGACTGATCTTCAATAAGGGCCCCAAAAATATCAAATAAAAAGTGGATGCCCTCTTCAATTCATGGTGCTGGAAAAAATGGATTCATACCTGCAGAAAAATGAAACAAGACCCTTCCCTTAATACATGCACAAGAACAAACTCAAAGTGGATCACGGACCTAGATAATCCAAACTATTAGGATTACCAATGAGGAAATTAGAAAAAAATCTGGGAACTTTGACTCAGCATGTACAAGGGCTATCAGAAACAGGGAAGGACATAAACACAGAGGAGATGCAAATTGACCAGTGGGATCTACTAAAGATAAAACACTTGTGTACATCAAAAGAATTCACCGAGAGTAAAAAGAGAGACCATAGAATGGGAAAACGTCTTTAGCAACAACGTCTTTAGCAATCAGACAAAGGCCTATTTCTACAATCTATAATACTCTGCTAATTTACAACAAGGAAAAAAACAATTGTCCTCAGGAGATGGGCAAATAACATGAATAGAAGTTTCTCAAGGGCAGAAATCCAAATGGTTAATAAATGTATGAGAAAACGTTCCAGATCTCTAGTCATAAGAGAAATGCAAATTAAGACAACAATGAGATACTATCTAACATCCTCAAAGAGAATCCAATTCAATCAGAAAGTAGCAAGTGTTAGAAGGGCTGCAGAGAGACAAGAACTCATCCACTGCTGGTGGATCTGTAGGTATGTACAGCCATTATGGAATTCGATCTGGTGATATCTAAAACAGTTGGAAATTGAGCTAACATATGATCCAGCAACCCACCACCCCACTACTCGGCATATACCCAGAAACCAACTACGGCCAGACATCTGTGCTCCAATGTTCATCACAGCACAGTTCATAATTGCTAGGAGTTGGAAACAACCCAAATTTCCACCAAAAAATGAATTAATTAAAAAACTGTAGTACATAAATACAATAGAGTATTACACATCCCTAAAAAGCAATTATGAACGCATGAAGCACATGATCGCACAGGAAGAAAAGGAGGACATTATGTTAAGTGAAGAAAACCAAGCGCAAAAGGATAAGTACAACATAAGTCCACTGAGGTAAGTTCAAAAAAAATCCAAAAGGGCATAGGGAAGAGACTACTGTATTTGTATATCCCTGGGGGTAAGGTCTAGGTAATATGGCAGGGGCCAGACCAAACTCAGATATATAGTAGCCCACTAAAAAGGAGGAGAAAGAGAGGGGAAAGAAAGACATGGGTAGACAGAGGAACAGGGCACTAACCCACCCAAGAAAAGGGTGTTGTTTCTATCTCCACAGGATAAGAGGGACCAGACTTCAACCTGGTGCCCCAAGACAAGAACACAACACACTGGCATAAAGCAGGGAACCAATAGAGAGATCTTAGGGGTTGGCCTCATTGCCAATTACATGGACAGACACCCCACCTCCCAAGAAGAGCTTACTCCAGAGGACAGCACTGTAGCTACAGCTCAAGGAGAGGGACTTATGTGATCAGAGCACACTGAAGTCAATGAGGGGGGAGGAGAAAAGAGTGAAACTCGTACTGGCCCACCAAGTCCTAGGGCAAAATTCCTTCTCAAAGCACTCAATGCACAGAGTACCATAGGGCCCGTCCACTATGAGATACAATGTCCCTCATTGACCCATAGCACCATGAGGGACACTCTGGAAACACACAGTGGGAATTCTTCCTGCCCTGAGCTAGACAGGCTGAAGTCAGACACAGGGGGTATGTAATACAGCAGCAAGGGGACCAGAACAATGGAGTCCTCAGAGAATACCAAAAATAGACTGTGGGGCCAGGGTGAGGTACCTCATCAGACTCAATTGGAAAACACTCATAAAGGATGACAAATGGTTTTATTGCTTAATGTCTTGTGTCAGATAACAATGATATTGTTTATCATTGCATGTCTATCTTGAAGGGATAGGCAGGATAAACAGGCCAGAAAAGAGAACGATAGGATGACTGTTCCAGGAGGACATGAGAGAGGGGGAGATGGAGGAAAAGGAGTGGGTGTTAACAAACCCAGGGTCAAGGGAACAATAAGTGACCGAAAATCAATGGCTAGGAGGGTGTAGGAGGTCTGGCAGGGTTGGATCAAGGAGTGTGTAGCTGAGAGGAATTTCTGAAAAACAGATGAAGACTGAATATAATAGTGGGGCAAGAGGAAAGTAAAAGGAAAAAGAGGAAAGAACTAGGAAGTAAAGGACATTTATAGAGATCTAAACATAGGCATATACATGTATCAATATATTTATATACAATGAAAAGGAAATAGCTCTATGTACATTTATTTATAGGGTTACTATTAAGGAAACACATACACAGTACTCCCCCATACAAAAACAATCTGTTCTAATAATTCGGCAGTCTATAATGTTCACCTTCCCAACATGATTACTGAAGACAAAGTGGTTGCATAAGCAAATGTGTTGAAGAAAGTTGGTGCTGCCCAGCTATCAAAAGATATAGCACCCGGGTTTTTAAAGATTTGAAAATAAACAAGTAGCCATCTAGTTGAAAAACGACAAATCTCACATGGAAGAAGCATACCAGTCTGTCTTGACATGGTCGCTGCAGACAAAGCAGGTGCATAAGCAAAAGTGATGAAGAAAGCTGATGGTGCCTGGCTATCAAGGAATATAGTGTCTGGGGCTTTAAAAGCTTGAAGATAAACAAGCAGCACCAAAGCAACAAAGCCCACATGGAAGAAGCACAGCAGCCTGTGATCACGAGGTGTTGAGGGGATCAGGTAGCAGGCATCAAAGAACAAAAAAATCATATCATTGTGAATGAAGGGGAAGGCCCAGTAGGGGCCCAAAACTCAGGGGAACAGGCAGTTGGGGTTTAGTGTATCAAGAATGAAACATACAATGTTCCTATAGTTCTTGTACAAATCCAGCTGGACTGGAGGATGTACACTGGTACAGATCAGAACTGGAAACATGGGGAAATCAAGACAGAGGAACCCCTCAGGTTCAATGGTGGAAAGGAGATGATGGGAGGGCGGAGGGAAGGTGGAGTAGAAAAGAGAACAGATTACAGGGATCTACATATGGCCCCCTCTCTGGGGGACCGACTGTGGAGAATTAGGTGAAGGGAGACGTTGGATGATGTAAGATATGGCAAAATAATAATAATTTATAAATTACAAAGAGTTCAGGTTGAGCCCGGGTGGCATAAGTGGTTGAGTGCAAGACTGCAGCCCGTGGGCTTGGCAGTTCAAATCCATTGGTGGCTCTTAGGAGCAGCACTGGGTAGCTCCCGCGACCACCAGTGATGCCCCCCCCCCCACACACAAAAAAATTATAAAGGGTTCATGGGGGGTGGGGGGTGGGGGAGGAAGGGGAAAAATGAGTAGTGGATACCAGGGACTTAAGTGGATAGCAAGTGTTTAGAGAATAATGAGGGAAACAAATGTACAAACATGTATGACACAGTGGATCTATGTGTGGATTGTGATAAGAGTTGTGCGAGCCCCAATAAAATGATTTAATAATAAAGCAAAAAGAATTCCCCATTCATGTCTGGTGACTGTCACGGTGGGTGCATTAAAGGGACACATGCTGAGTTTGCAGCAATGCCCAGAGCGCAGAGTGGGTGGACACACAAGGGCCCCGAGAGGAAGCTGCGCTGGGCTCTCCCCGTCCCCTCCATTTCCCACAGTGCTGCCCGGCCAGTACTCTTAGAAAGGGACTCGGTCATCTGAGGCGACCCATCTGGATGGTTTGAGGTTGAGAGCCATTTGGCTAACAGACTGTGCGTGCCTCAAAAGGTTCATTCTTCACAGACTGACCTGTGACCCCTTCACCATTGATCTGCTAGAGCCTCCAAGCGTCACCGCGCCAGTCCTCCAATTATCCCAAGATTTGCCTGCATCTCTGGAGACATATTTAGATGCGTGACAATGGCTGCATCCTGTAGCGGCTGCAGGCAGGCTGGGACTGTGGAGCTGCTTGCCCCCTGCGGATAAAGCATCTGCGGGGTGGACGATGGCCCTGCTGGCGGAGCTCTCTCGCTCCCGTGCCCGGGGAAGCCCCAGTCCGGTTCACAAAGTCCTGTGAACAAGGCAGGGCCTTTCTCATCAAATGGGCAACGTAGCTCCATATGGCTTCACAGTCTGACTAGATGTCGAAAGGAAAGCCATTTAGAGTGAAATATTTCTGTTTCAGCAGGGTTACATTTCTGGCTCAGAATTACCACATGAACACATTTCCATAGAGAAATGTCTTTACTGCAATTTCAATGAATACTGCATTCTTTTTCTTCTTGCCTGTTCGATGAGTTTCTGGAAATCTACCTCTCTCCATCCCCCGGGCATTGGATTCATTTGAAATACCTCTTCCCACACCCCCCCACAACGTGTACAAGTCTTAGAGTTCCCGAACTATAAGCTGATGTATGGAAGAAAAAAACAAGATGCAGGATGGTGGCAGGTGAGGAGACCAGGTCCAGGGAGGTTCCTGGGTCTTAGAATCAGAGACGACACATCCGAGTTTTCGGGAGACAAACCTATGCCCCCAACCCCACCCCACCCACTGCCACGATGTCTATGCGGACTCCTCTCTGACCCACTGCCACCGAGTCAATCGCAATTTAGGAAACCTCCCTCCCTCCCCAGGGGTTTCTAGAGGAGACATCCGACAGGAGCAGAAAGCCTCCTCTTCTCCCCAAGGAACTGCTGAGGAGCAGCAGTCCAAACTGGGGGGCTTCCCATAATTCGTAGTCTAGTGCATAGCGCACTACATCACGGGGCTCTTTTAATTACCTCCATTATTAATATGAGGGGTGGGAACCAATCCCTTCCTACAGCCTCGTAGCCATGTAGGTCCCATGAACAAATCTTTGCTGCCAAATGGATTTCCAGAGCTTATACTTCTTTACAGGAACAGATAAGCTCATCTTCCCTCCAAGATTCAATTAGCGGATTTGAACTGCTGAGTTTGCAATGAACAGCCCACCATTTACTTACCCAGCAAAGCTAGCAGGGCTCCATCCGCCCAGTCCTACAGTTCTAGTTTAATTATTCATAGCATCCCCTTTTGCTACCATGAATGTGCTCCAAACTTCTAGCGGCCCCCTCTCAGTCCTCTCCCAGCTACTGAATGGCATTTCAGCCAGTAGACACCAAAGTAGGGGTAATAAATCCTCTCAGATTCTGCAGTCACCCCACCTCCCTATAGATGCAAAGCCTTCTCTGAGAAGGTGCTAGAATTGTTCTGTGACAACAGAGAAGCTTGGCCCCGGAATCTGACTGACGCCATGCCAATGGAAAACTATTCTGTGACTGTTGTTATGGCTGGCATAAAAGAGCCGAAGTATATTCGTAAGGTGAATGCATTCCAAGCAACCCGAATAGTCATTAAAGGATAGGCCCCAAAGGATTAAAGAAAAAAAGACTTGATATTCTTCTTTCTCCAACTCTACCATCCGCCGCCCTCCTCCCCAAACTTATAAACTATTTCCACACTGAATCTCATCATCTTTCCCAGGTTTATGACCAAGACCAGAGTCAAGTCCAGTGATAAGTTGGCAACAAACACTAGGGCTGCTGCAGGGAGTGTGGGACCTGGGGAGGCTTTGAGCAGATACGTGAATCCATGAGTGGCAAAAATGGTCAACATGCTAAGCTACTAACTCCGGGATTAGAGGTCTGAGTCCATACAGAGGTACCTTGGAAGAAAGACCTGGCAATCTACTTGCCAAATATCAGCCATTGAAAAGCCTGTGGGTCACAGGTTTATTCTGACACACATGGGGTCTTCATGCATGGGAACCAGCTTAATCATGACTGGCTGTGGTAAAAGCAGATTTTTCAGAAGGGTAGAGGTAAGGGGAGAAAGAAGAGCAGGGACCTTTTCTGCCTGCCATTCACCCTTTGAAGGCTTAGAAGCATTCAAAATCTGTCTGGGAATGAAGCCAGCTTCCTTATTTTGCTCTCCATTCCCTTCTCCTCCAATCTGGAACATATCTTGCTTTGTGATAAATAAACAAGTCTCAGAGCTACTAGAAGTACACGTTTTCTTCAGCAGCTACCTTATGGTCTATGGCGGGGGACATTAGGGATGACTAGTCTTGAGCCTCTTCTTTGCCCAGCCTCCTCCTGGAACTCCCAAGGTGTCCACAGTCCTCCTGGACATAGGACTTTGTGCAACTATTCCCCTGGCCTCAGAGGGAAGTCTTCATTCATTTCTACTCTCTTGGGGGGCACAAAGGCTGAAAGAAAGATTTATTCTTTCCCTCATCATCTGGCTTTTAAAAAAATTTCTAGACTCTTATGTAGGAAGAAAGAACCCCATCCATAAAAGATAGAGAAAAACCAATTTCCTTCCTTTAAAATATGTGCCTCTGAGAAGGAAAGCGAGTGTGACTATATCCGGAGAAGGTGGCACAAGTCTCTGCTCAAAGCACCACGTGGGCTGACTCGGAGGGACACAGGGGCACACACAAACAGACAGACAGACAGACAGACAGACTTCCTCTGTCTCCTGGGAAGCTCCAGAGTCAAGGCTGTACACTTATTTTGCATTTATCACTGTCATTCTTGCCAAGAAGAAAAAATGTTGAAGGATAAGAAGTAGAAAGAAAGAAGATTTTGAAAGCAAATAGCATAATGTGCTGCCAGGGTAGCATCAAGGCCACATAGGGACTGGTTCTATCGGGGTTTGTGCAGTTTGGTCATTACTAGGGAGTGCATACACATGTAGCCATGTGAGTTAAGTTATGCTTTGGGCTGCTTACCACAGGTCAGCAGTTTCCAGCCCTTCCCAGGGAGAAAGACAAGGCTTCCTACTCCTGTGGAGATTTGCAGTTTTGGAAACTCACAGGGCAGGACTGGACTCTCCTAGATGATCAGTATGAGTTAGAATCGACTTGCGGGTCATGAGTTGATCTGCCCATCTATCCATCGTAAAGTAAAGCGCCCTTGATCATTGTCATGTATTCACTTGCAGTCTGAGAGTTGACAGTACATTATAGGGATGGGAAAGCTGAGGCATCTATGAAGGAGTGGATCAGCAATCTAAAAAACGGAAATCAAACAGCCGATGGAACCAACGAGCTAACGGTTTTGAATGAGTCGGGCTGTGGTGAGTACCATTCTCCTCAATGAAAGCCCCGGGCATGAGAAGTCCAGGCGTGTTGAGGGATGGAGGCAGGGATTGGGCTGAGAAACCGACTGCTTTTATACAGCATCACAGAATGTAGGGGTGCAGGGTCTTTGGGGTTCATGGAAGCCAGGGTTTCCCAAATTCCAGTCCCTTATGTATATATGCATACTGCTACTATACCCACCAACCACCAGAAACAGTATTTATTCACTAGGTAAGAGGCTATCTGTTCATTTTAAATTATCACTTTGGTTTGATGAGGTAGTTATGGATTTTTTGGTTTGTTTTTACTACATACCTACAAACTTTAACTCAAAGCCAACAAACCAAATCCACTGTCACTGAGTGAACTTGGACTTATGCACTCCTCTGAGACTGCCCATGCTCCTGGGAACAGGGAACCTGCTTCTTCTTCTGAGGAGTTCCTGGTGAGTTTGAACTGCTGGCCTTGGGGTCAGTCATCCAGTGTTTACACCACATTTGCCACCAGGGCTCCTTATAAAGACCACCGCATTGCCTGCCACTTGGTGAGGAGTACTGAGCAGGCAGGACCTCAGTGCCCCTGGATGTCCACAGCAGCAGTGAGAAGTTCACTGGCTCCAGGAGCTCTCCTCGGGTTCCAGTGGCCTGCATTAGCCGGTGTGTTAGTCCGGGTAGACTAGAGAAGCAAATTCATAGAAATGCATATGGATAGAAGGGAAAGGTTTATATACAAGGGGAATGGAACATTGAGAAAGCATTCCAACCCAGTCCAGTCCAAAGTCATAAGTCCGATATTAGCCCTTATGTCAGATACCGGTCTATAAAGTCTCCTTCCGACTTATAAAGCACGTGTGATGACACCAGGACAATTACAGGCCAGTGGGTGCAGAGTCTTGTGTGTCCGGTGGCAGTAGAAGCCTCTCAGCACTTGTCTCCCCATGGCTTCCCGAGCATCTCAGCACTGGCAGGAGTCTCCATGTGGCTTCTCCGACCCCAGAGGTCTGGCTCCATCAGGGCAAGCCCATGTGGCCTCTACTCTGACTCCTCCAGTCTCCAGGAATCAGGATCGATCAGCATGCTGTCATCTCATCTTGTCAGTAGTTCGTCTGTCAGAGACTCAGTCCTGTCTCTCTTTTCCAATTAAGAAATACCACAAGACTTCCCAGAATTCTCAGAAGAAAGCCATGCCCTCACAGAGGCCTCATTGACGATCTGCAGACTGACAGGCTAGACTCCACCCCTGCACTCCCAATCATGAAACTGACACACGCGTACATGACCGCCACAGCATGTCTCTGGGCTGTGCAGGTGTTAGCTCCCCAGTGTTTGACTGGAATGATATCAACTCAGGTGCTAACACTGCTGAGTTTGTGAGAAAAACAGCAGATCATTCTTTAATAAATGGATTGATACAATCTTTCAAAATGTATATGGGAGAGAGGCGAACAATGGGCTTTGGCCAGTGGGAAGTTTAGTAGCCACTGGTTCAGACTACCCCTGCCTGGTACAGATGAAGAAACTGAGTTCTTGAGAGAACTTGAAAGGGCGAGACACCCGGAAGGGAGTCGCACACTTGTTTGCCTATATCACCCATCTCTGCCTTTCTCCCAGGGACCAAGGGCTCGTGCCAACGTCTGCTAACAGAAACACCCACAGGCCCTCCCTGTGGTCCAGGAAGCCCCTGGACTGGAGGAAGAACAAGGCTGAGGAGAGGGCTGGGTTTTCCATCTGAATGGATTCAAATGAAGGGGGCGGAGGGGGGTCTCCTCGATGAAGGGGGCTGAAGATTCTGTAGTTTTTCATTATTCCTCATCCTCATTCAGGGCCAAATCAGAGCCAAGATCCTAGAAATGATTCAACCCAATTTTAATGAAGGGTAGAAAGACAAATCAATTAGTAAATGGAAACAGAGTCCTCGCTCCAGTGTGTCACTTCCCGTTCTGCCTGGGACCCCTCTCCTCTACATAGTCAGTGCTGCCTCCTCTCCCACCTCATTCCAGGGCAAATATCTTCTGACACCCGTGCAGAGAGAGGGCCAGGGATTTCAACCTGGAGCACAGTTTGATCAGGTGAACTCTTCAGGGGTGCTAGACATACCCTACTGTGATGCCAGTGAGTCACACTCCTTTATCATCTCTTCTTCGTGACGGTGGGAGGGGCCTGTGACTTACTTCTCGTGTCCAGACTACGGCAAAGGTGATGGGAAGTCACAGCCCTGATGAGATCACATTGTACAGCATGAGTGTCACTCGCCCGATTATGCTTCATCACGGGAGACTCGGTCTTTGTCACCCAGAAAGGAAAATGTCGCTGGTCTTGAAGAAGCAAGCTGCTGTTACGCGGCCTGCCCACAGAGGGGACCATATGTCAGAAAACTGTGGCTGGATCTCCGGGGAAATGAGAGCAGGCTGAGGCCCACAGTCAGCAATAACATGAAGACCCCAGGCTGTGCGATCATAAGGAGGGAAATCCTGCCGACAGCCTGAGGGAGTTTCCAAGTGGATCTCTCTCGAGGTGAGACCCTGCTGACACTGCGGCCCTGGCCTTCACCTGCGTTTCCGACTGGCAAGCCCTGTGGTATAGCCATCACATGTTGGGCTGCTAACCACGAGGTCAAGAGTTTGAGGTCACTCGCCACTCTAGGGAAGAAAGAAGGGGCTTTTTGCTCTGGTGAAGAGTTGGAGTGTTGGTAACTCCGAGTGGGCAGTTCTCCCCCTTGTCGTGGCAGCTGCTCGACCGCAGTGAGTTTGGTTGTTTTCTCAGACCTTGGAGTAGGACTCTGAGTGGTGCCAATGGTTAAGTGCTCAGTGACTGGACAGAAAGGTTGCCAGTTCAATCCCACTCACGTGCAAACGTGGGGTCCCTATCAGGTGGCACAGACTTAATAGCAAGTAACCACAGGACGGCAGCAGCAGCAGTAGCAAGCCTCTGGAGCAATGACCCTGGCTACGCCATTCCTCATGGCAGACAGGCGAGAGAAAAATGTTCGTGTGTGATCGTTTTTCATGCAACAATAGGAAATGAACCCAAAGGTCTTCTCTTAGACGGGTCCTGTGCCCATGCCATCCAATAGATAGCGGATTCAGAGCGACACCACAGGCCAGGGCCGAGCTGCCCGGGTGGGTTTCTGAGAGGGTCAGTCTTTACAGGAGAAGAGAGTCTCATCTCTCTCTCTCTGGGAGCAGCCACTGCCCTTGGGGGTTAGCAGCCCAACATGGAACTCACTACAGGGCCCGGGCTGGACAAGGTCACTTAATTCCACCATCTGCATATGATGGAAGCACCATCGATCGGAGGTTTTAAAGAGGTGGGAAGTGACAAGATCTGAGCCCAGCTAGACGTCCAATAATGAAATATTCATAATTAGGCCTGTGGTGACTCACTTGTGCATGAAGTCACCTCAGGGGGCCATAGAAAGCCCACCGGGGCACAGAGCATATTTTAGAGTTTTAAGGGAAACATCTGCCCAGTACTGCTTGAGTGAGTCGCTGTACGTAATTTATTGTTCCATTAGATCATGCTGTATTTCATGAGATGGCAGCATATCTTTATGAACTTGAGTTCTCAGTAGTTGTTCCAGGGGGGAAAAGGGAAGCTCTGAGCAGAAATCAACATAGTACAGGAAAGGAGGGTGGTTGAATCCAAACTCATTGCTCCGTTTGGAAGCTAGACAGCACCCAGGGGATCCACCCCTACCATTAGTAAGAAGTTGTGATGGAGTATGTAAGAATAAAGGCAAAATGCAATTTTTCCCTTTCAGTGTCCATGTAGTATTTCAGGCTGTTGCTGTTATTAAGTGTAAATAATAGGGTGGGTAGCGGTAACTGCCTAATAAATGGAACTGTTAGGCACACTTCGTTTGCAAAAAAAAAAAAAAAAAAGTGGCATGAAAGGATTGGCGTGTCTGTGCCCTGGGCGTTCCTGCTGGCCTGTGTGCGAAGGGCTGACGATTCCTACCTCAAGGTCAAGGTGCGCAGAGGCTGTTAGTTCACTGTCATGACACGTGGTGGCAGTGCCTGGGTCTGAACCCCGATCACTGCATGCCACAGCGTGTCCCCTTTCGACAAGTCTGATTGGCACTGAAGGGGAAATAATGGCGAGTGTGAGGCTCCCTCCACGAAGAGGCTGTCCGAGGTCAGAGAGGGCTGAACGCCAGGCTTCTGGAGGTCAGGTAAAAGGGTCAAGAGCGTGGCCTCCGCGAAGATTGCCCTTGCCACTGCCTCGCAGGTTCGCCCGCGAGAGCCCGCTGGGAGAGGCAGGCAGGCTGCCTGGGGTTCTCTCCGACACTTGGACTCCTTTGGATGATGCCGGGATGGTCCTGCAGCCCCCCCCCCCCCGCCCCCCGCGGCCCGCCCCCGCCCAGCGGCCACTCCACGGACACACGGCTGCCGGGGTGTTCTCCGGGCCTCTGAAAGCTCGCAACAGAGGCGTCTTCGTCCAGGGGCAAACAGCAGCCCCAGGTCTCCACTACAGTGTCGGGGTGAGGGCAGGCGGGGGACTTGGCTGTGCAGGGGGAACCTTGCTGAGGGAGAAGCCTGGCAGCCCCTGTGGCCCAGGGAGAGCGAGGACCCGGAGGCGCGCCCTCTGCAGGCGAACGCGGGGATGACACCTAGCGAGAGGCCGGCGTGGGATCCCTGGGGGCGCGGGGTCTGCGGTGCCTGGCTGCTTTGCCCCACCCCCCTCTCGTGGGAAGACAGCGGCCGGGGATGTGTGCCAAACGCCTTTGGAGAAGCCTTCGCTCTGTATGTTCTGGCGCTTTCCTATCTTTCCCTCCTCCCAACGACTCCTCCCCCCATGCGTCCCCAACCCCGGGCCCCCAACCCCCTGCGCTGGGCTTGATTCCTACCAGGCCCATTGATTCCCTTTAACCATCACACCTCTCCCAGGACGCTCGTTTTCAAATCCAGCCTCTTCTTAACATTCTTCGTCTATTTTCCTCCGTTTTCCAAGGAGATTCGGATCCCATTAGTGATGTGAGATGATTAAGACAGACGGCCCATGCCCAATTTTAAATTCACGGCTCTAATTTCTCTCACCTCTGATGTCCTTCGTCTGGAGGCAGCAAGACTAGGGAGGTGTCGTTGGCTCACAGTTCAGCCCTCACATTTTCAGCTGTGGGGCCCCCTTCTTTGCCCTTCCCCCCCCCCCCCCCCCCCCCCCCCCCCCCCCCCCCGGCAGAATCAGTCTGAGCTGCACCACGGCTGCCTGGGAAACACGCCTTTTCCTTCTTGGCACCAGAAGAGAGAAAGGCGGCCCTTCGCCCTTCGCCCTCTCGTCCTCCGGCCTGCCTCCGCATGTCGCAGGGGCACAGTGCGCCCGCAGGGGGCTGGGCTCTAGCGGAGCCCAGTGTGTTCTCTGCCATGTGGGGCCGCCTCCAGGCTGGGGCCACGCTTTGAGGACGAGGAGAAAGGTTTCGCAGATTCGAGGGCCGCTTGGTGCTTCAGTCGTAGGTTGTAAGGGAAGACTCGGGTACAAGCTGGTATGACTCGCCTTCCCAGGTCCATGCTAGTACCTCAGCGCTGTCACATTTCCAATTGAAGCATCCCACGGGGAGGAGTCTCACCTGAGCGCCTGGGTCGAAGGACCTACCGGAAGAGACAAACACACTGCATCCTGTGTATCTGATTGATAAGACCTTACCTTGTCCCAAGGAGAGGAGGCTGAGGTAGGGGGGACAGAAGGGGTCAAAAGGACACTCTGGAATGGCTCCTTGAGATCCTTCCTGTACAGTGTGTGTGTGTGTGTGTGTGTGTGTGTGTGTGTGAGAGAGAGAGAGAGAGAGAGAGTCAATACGTGTGCACGAGAGTGTGTGAGAGAATGAGTGAGAATGGGAGTGTGAAGGAGTGTGTCAGGACGTGGCTAAGGATATGGGTAAAAGGAAGAACAATCTCCCTAGAAGGCCCATTTGGAAAGACTTAGTTGGGATATACCAAGGGAGCGTTGTAATTTTATTGTCAGGTTTTAGAGTTTCAAGGCAAACTTCCAAGAAGCTCATCTGCCATCTGCCTTTTGTGTTTCCCCAGACCGCAGACAGAATGCATTTCACACATGGGCAGTAGGGGGGTGGGGGGGGGGAGCTAGTCTAGGGGAGCCTATAAACTGTTATTCCTTCTTGGAATAAAGAAATGGAGAAAATGGTGTTAAAACCTTTCATTGTTCCAAACAGGTATGTGCATTTCCAAGATTCAAATCTACATCCAAAGGTCTCCTGAGATGCTCCCGACAACTCCCACTGTTTATCTTTCCAGTGTCTCCCTTGGCAAATACAAACCAACGATGAACACATTCTTATTGCTTGCCATTTCTTAAACAAAAGGGTGCACACTACAGACAGACTTCTGCATCTTGCTTTTAAAAAATATTTTTTATATGGAAAATTTCAAACACCCGGCAAATTGGAAGATTTTTAATAGCAAACAGCCATATGCACACTCCCTATCTCTGATAATTAACGTTTTCCTGCACTTGATTCGTAAACTATCTCCCCACGTTCCCATCTCTTTGTTGAGGACCCTTGGTGGTGCGATGATTGAACGCCTGGCTGCCAACCCAAAGGTGGACGGTTTGAATCCCAGGGGAAAGACAGGGCAGTCTGCTCCATAAACAGTTAGAGCCTTTGAAACCTCGTGGGGCAGCTGCACTCTGCCGGGGATGGCTGCTCACACTTCGATTTGATATCAATGGTTTGAGAATCCCTCTAACAGGTGCTCTTCTTCTTATGCTTATGGTGGTGTGTTTTAAAATAAAGTATAGACATCATCACATTTACCTTTCCAGAACAATGAGTTACTTAATATGGCCCTTCTGGCTGAAATTCCTCAAAACACTTACCAACTAAGTAGGCAGGACTATGCAAACAGGTTAGACAGTTGACTAACAATGGAAACAATTTGTATTGCATTGTTTTCTTATACTCTGTTTGTGGGAGTGGGACCGTGCAAATAAGATGTACGGTACTGTAATGAAGAATTTGGTCCGTTTGACTTTCTTGCAAGGCTTAAAATAAGCTATTCCAGAGGTAGAAAGAGGGACCTTACAAGAACCAAGAGGAGATGGGAGTAGAGGGGGCCCTTTGGACCCAGGATACCTGAACTGAGAACGTCCCTGACCCAGAAGATAGAAGAGAACCATGCAACCAGGGGCAGTCAGCAGCAGCCATGGAGAAAGGTCAGCAGCAGCAGAGTCATGGGGCCAACAGGTGAGTTTGTGGTGGGCTTTCTCCCGCATTACCAAGGAGGCAGCTGAGCATGCTGAGGAAGCAGTTTCCTGTGGGAGAGCTGTGCCTCTGCGCATTTATCGGCAGCGCGAAGAGAACTCTGTCACTTGACCAAACCAGACGGAGGCTTGCTTGTGGGTACAGCTGAAAAGAGGCTGTCCTTCCTAATTGAAGAACTGCATTTCAAGCATTCCAGAACCCAATTATTTCTAGGATCAACCCGGGAACAGTACTATAATCTGTGAGTTCTGTGTGGCCGTGGCAACAAATTGTCCATCCTAGAAGGGAAGTGGAGCGTTCTATGGGAGAGCAGTTGGTGTCAGAGCTGGTTAAAAGAAAAAAAAAAGGCGGTGGGAGTCAGATCTGATCTCTGATTCAGAGGAACCAGCCTTGGGCTGTTGATGGGCATAGATGCTTCCCCGGGTGAAGTTATAGGCTGTTAGAAGCCACCGCCCTGCTGTTTGTACATCCCCACGCACCTCTGCATGGTCAGTTCTGATTCACAGGGACCTTGTGCACAGAGGAAGGAGGCACCGTCCAGGCTTCCTCACATCCTCACGATCGTCCCTGTGCTGGAGGCACTGTGTCCATCCATCTCCTTGGCCTGGAGGGCCTTCCTCGTTTTCCCTGCCCATCCACTCTACCCCCCATGATGTCCTTCTCCAGGGACTGGTCTCTCCCGAAAGTAGGTCCAACGTTTGAATCAAGAAGTCTTACACTGCTTGCCTCTAATGAGCACCCTGGCTGTACATACTTCCTCCAAGACAGTTTGTCTCTTTAGCTGTCATGGTATTTTCAATATACTTCGCCAGCTTCAGATCATTGATTTCGATAATAAATTGTAAGTATCTCAGCATTAGAATTCAGTATTAGCTTAGCATATTCTTTTGATGCAAAACACACAATGAAGTGCACAAATCCTAAGTATATATTCACTGATTGTAGCAAAATACTTACATACCCCTGTGTAAACAAAACCCCTGCCAAGTGCTGGAACTTGCCAATTCTGTCTGTCACGACAATGTAAAAATTCTTTGAAAGTCAGAAATATATTTTTTACAAGCAAATGAAATCACTATCATCTGAGGAAGATTCTTTTAACATGTCCAGTTTTACTTCAGAGCCACATTATGTTCCAAAGAGGCACATATGGCTCGTAAGTCACAGCTGGCTGACCCCGATCTGGATCATTTCTGCTTCCCTGCCTTAGTCCCACGTTGCCTCGCAACACTTAATTCTATCCCCCCCCCTCCCCAGAAGCACCCACTGTTTTCCTGTCCCAAATCTTTCACGAATGGAATCGTGTAGTATATACTTTTATATATAATGTCTTTCATTTAGCTTAATGTTTGAGATTCATTCGTCTTGTTTTTTTATCAGAAATTTGTCCCTTTCGTCACTGAGTCGTGCGATAGGTAGGTTTTTTTGTGCCCATGGGAACACGTGGGATGAATCAGGTGGCAGTCTGATTGTAGGGCAGAGATACATGGCTCCGCAAGGCTCGTCCCTCTCTCTCTTGCTGTCTGGTGACCGCAGGGGGCGGTTCTTGGATCCCGTGGGTCAGGCCAACCCAAGGATCGAGTCCCTAGAGCTGGATGCTACTTCGAGACCTGCTTCACCGCCCTGCTGGTGCCCACGTGACTTGCGCTGCAGGCTGGTGGACCATGTCGCCTTGCGTTGCTTGCGTTCAGTACCGCAGCCAGGCCTTCGGTGGGAGAGCAATTGGTGTCAGAGTTGGTTAAAGAAAAAGGCTGGATGTGAGAGTCAGGTCTGACACAGGAATCAGCCCCGGGCTGTTGGCGCAGTTCGAGTCTTCCCCTTGTGAAGTTACAGGATGTTAGAGGCCACCACTCTAACACGCGTACATTCCTAAATACCTTTATAGCTCAGAGTTACTGCCTGCTGGTGACCCACCAACTGCTTGCTGTCTGTGGGCAGACTCTGCCCGTCATACCTCTGCTCGCTGCTTCCTTGACCTTGGACCCAGCAGCCCACGTGAGTTGAAGGTCTTCCAGCATATTAACTGCTCCATGGAAGTGAGTTGAACTGAACCTTCTAACTATACTGTGTGGACTAATGAGCTGTTATATTCCTTCTTCCTGAATAAGCCTATATAAATCTTAAGTGTCCTGGCTTTGTTTCTCTGGAGAACCCTGCCTAACATAAGTGGTAGCCCATTTTATGAATTTACCATAGTTCCTTCCTTCCTCTATGGATGGCCACTGGGTCTCTTCTTGGACATTATGAATATTATGGCTTTTGATTGACATATGGCATTCCTATTTTCCTATTTACAAGTGAAATTGTTTGGTTACATGATTGATAGATACAAAAGGGTAAGTAAAAAATTATTGCTACAGGGCTGAGCCCCGATGGCGTAAGTGGTTGAGTGCGGGACTGCGGCCCGCGGGCTTGGCGGTTCAAATCCAGCGGCGGCTCTCAGGAGCAGCACTGGGTAGCGCCCACGACCACCAGAGGCAGTGATGCACCCCCCCAAAAAATTATTGCTACAAAAATAAAGAAATATCTTTTTAAAAAAACCTGATGCTATCGTTTCCCAACACATCCTCCATCTAGCTTTGGAGCTTCCATCTTTCTAACTCTTCCATTTGCATCACATTGAAGAGGCAATTTTGGCATCTGGGGCATGCAAATCATCTTCCTTTCAAAGTTCCTTGAGTTTGGGGAACAAAAGAAGTGAAGAGACAAGATCAGGGCTAAAGGGGAAGATAAGGTAAAAATTTCCAGTGGGAGTCTCATATGATAACTCTTACTGTCCTTGAAGAATGAGAAGGGACATTGTCATGAAGAAAAAATCCTTGCATAACTTTCTTGGCCTTTTTTTTTCCCATCAATGCATTTGTCAGTTTTCTTGACACCTCTTTCTATCAGCCCCCACCACAATAAGCCCCTAACAAGCTTCCTAATAAGCCCCCTTTCCTTTGAAGAGATCTATCAAGTTTACCTCTTTGGAACTTCAATTTCGAATTATTTCTTGCTCTCTGAAGGTCAGACCAAATTGCAGGTGCCTTTGCTAGTTTCCTGCTTCAGTTTGCAAGACTCACTCCCTGTGAGACATTCCTGCTAACAAGCCACATGGAACTAAACCGATGGAACCAGAACCCTGGAACTGGAGGAGTCACACAGAGACCTGTGTCAGTATTGAGATGCTTCCATGACTCCTGGATCCACTGGTCACTGATCTTCCTGCATTTGCCGTCATTGCCTCGCTGTGGGAGTCTAAAGAGGAATCCATGGGGAAATATCGGACTTATGGACTTGATCTGGACTGGGATGGAATGTTTTCTTAGTGTACAATTCCTCTTTGGGATAAAAGTTCTCTTTTACACACATAAGTGTCTATGAATTTGTTTTTCTAGTCAACCCAGACAAACACAGTATGCCCTATCAATAATCAATTTTCACATTCTTTTAGGATTGATTTTCTGTGGATTGAGCACAAATGGGGATCTCTTTCAACTGGGGTGAGGAGTAGGGTCAGGATTAGCTACTGTGTTAGTCTGGGTACATCCGAGAAACAAATCCACAGAAACTCGTATGTATAAGAAAGACTTTTATATAGAGGGTAAGTTCACATCAAAGAAACATTCCAACCCAGTGTTGCCTGAGCCCACAAGTCCAACATTAACCCATATGTCTGACACCAATCCACAAAGTCCTCATCCTCAGAAAATACATGCAATGATGCTGACTGCAGAAGGAAAGCCAAATCAGTGAATGTGTTAGCACCTTGGCCCTGGCAGGGCTCTCCGCACAGCTGCTCCAGCACGCAGGGCTGCATCGGGGTAGATTCATGTGGCTTCTCCTCAGGGATGTCTTGCAGGAAGTGAGTCTTGCCAACTGAAGCAGGAAACTGGTCCAACCATCAGAAAGCAAGAAAACCGAGAACTAGAAAGGTGAGACTCACTGAGTCATTTATCTCTCTGCCCTGCAATTAACCCCAGGTGTGTTTATCGCCCAGGTTGGCAGAATAAACTTTATCTCAACTGTCTTCTAAATTTCTTGACCTAGACGAGTAAGCAATTTCTGCATCACACCCATTTGTTGAAATGTTTTAATTGGTAGTCCTGGAGTCTGGCTTTTTGTTGGCCAATGCCTTCCGTGCAGCATGAACATCATCCTTTAATATTATTGGTCTTACCTCCTTTGATGGCTAAGTGCTGACCAATTATTTTTGGTACAGTGACTGTCTATCCTTTCTACCTTCTTTTATGATTTCTGTGTCCTTCATTTTCATTTTTACCCACAGTGCTTGTATCTACTCTCTCTTTCATAGTATTTGCTGTCAGGTACCAGGGACTCAGTTTTGACTCATGGAGACCCTATGTAAAATGGAGGGAAACATTACTGAGTCTTTCACCGTCTCACAATTGTTAGGTTGGAGCTCAGTGTTGCTGCCTCCACGTTAAGTCATCTTGTTGAGGATCATGCCCCTTTTCATTTTTTTTTTTTTTGCTGCCCCTCTCCTTTACCAAGCATGATGTCTTTCTCCAGACACATGTTTCTTCTGACACTATGTCTACAGTACATGACACGATGTCTCTAAGGAACATTCTGGTTGTTCTTCTTCTAAGACAGATCTGTTTGTTCTTTTGGCAGCACATGATGATTGTGAGGCAAGTCTGTTCTGACCCACAGCAAACCTATACACCCACCCAAAAAAACAAACAATCTCCTGTCCTGTAGACCCCTCACAATCGTTCCCACGCTTGAGTCCATTGTTGCAGTCACGGTGTCAGGCCAGCTCCTTGAGGGCCTTCCTCTTTTTCTTAATTTATCAAGAACGGTGTTGTTCTCCAGGCCTGGTCTCTCCTGACAACATGGACAAAATTAATGAGATGAAGTCTTGCTATGCCTGCCTTAAGGAGCACCTTGGTCAGACCTCTTCCAAGGCAGAGGTGCTTGTTCTTTTGGCAGTAGTGGCACTTTCAATCTTTTCACCAGCACTATAATTCAAATGGATCGACTTTTCATCAGTCTTCCTTATTCAACGCCAACTTTCACAAGCATATTAGGTGCTTGAAAATACCATGGTTGGTGGAATCCCCAATCTTCTCAAGACTTTCCACAGTTTGAATTATACAAATGCCTTCACATAATCAATAAAACACAAATAAACATCTTTCTGGTATCTTGTGTTTTCAGCCAAGATCCATCTGACATCAGCAATATATCCTTTGTTCCATGTCCTCTTTTGAATTCACCCTGAACTTCTGTGAGCTCCCTGTCAATGTACTTCTGCAAATGTTGTTGGGTGATCTTTAGCAAAATTTTACCAGCACATGATAATCAATGATATTATCATCTAATTTGAGCATTCTATTGGGTAAACTTTATTTGAAATGAGTTCAAACATGGATCTCTTTCAGTAAATTGGCCAGGTCTTCCAATTTTCCTAGCATAGACACGTAACTGATTCCAGTGCTTCATCAGCTTGTTGAAACATTTTGATTGGTATTCCATCAATCCCTAGAGCCTTGTTTTCTTATTTTTGGTTAATGTTTTCAATGCAGCTTGAACATCTCCCTTCAGTATGATTGATTCTACCTCTTTAAATGGTTTAATGTCGACTAGTTTATTTCAATGACTTTTTGGTTCAATGATTATGTGTATTATTTCTATTTCTCTTGAAGCTTCCTGCATCATTAAATTTTGTTCTATGATTCCATAGAATCTTTCAAGATTTGATTTTTTTCTTTGATGAGGTCAAAGAGCCTAATAGAAAATTCCAAAGGTCAGCTCAGATAAAGTAAAATATTATTATAATGAAATGTGCTTAAGAGTTAGAAAAACAAGGCTGAGGCCCAGTGGCATAGTGGTTGTGTGTGGGACTGTGGCCCACAGAGTTGATGGTTCAAATCCAGCAGCAGCTCTCCAGGAGCAAGGCTGGGCTTCCTACTCCCACCAGGGCAGTGATGCCACAAATATATAAATAAAAACAAAGTGAAAAGCACAGTATATCTTGAATAAAATATCTTGAATTTTGACTATCATGGATTTTTCAATAAAAAACTTTACTTAATTTATTGAATTGGGAAAATCTTAGGACTGTGTATCTTTTTTTTTTTTAATCACTTTATTGGGGGGCTCATACAATTCTTATCATAATCTGTCCATCTATCCATCTGTGTCAGAGAGGGTTCTCTAGCGAAATAAAACCAGGACACTAGTAATTCTCTTTATATATTTATATAGAAAGAAGAGTATATGAGAAAGAAACAGTTAAGTAATCTATAAAGCAGTACAGATTGCTTGGTGCAAATTACTTGCATGAGACAGCTGGATGACTGGCAGTCCTTCAAGTCTTGAGGGTCGCTGAGTAGCCCTCTGTAGAGCAATTCAGGCTATCTGGTCACAGGCAGCAAACAGGAGAACAGGTGGCCAACAGTCAGCCAGATGACAGAGTCCAACAGTCCCCAGCTCAAGAAATGTATATCCCAGGAACGAGGCGAAGTAGGGCTTGAAGGAGCCTCAACTCACAGCAACACGGTCCATGAATAGGTGTCCCACGGGTAGTGTTGCTTGGAGGTTGAGGCGCAGGACGAACAAGGCAGCTGTCTGGTCTGAAGATCCGGAAGCAAGAGAGAGGGCAGGACTCACTGAGCCCTTCCTATCTCTGCCCTTCAATTCATCCCGTGTGTTCATTGGTCGTGCCATCACAACGGACCCACCAATCTTCTGTGGCCATGTTGGCTTAACAAACCTGCCCATCACACCATCCATTGTATGTCAAGCACATTTGTACATTTGTTGCCCTCACCATTATCAAAACATTTGCTTTCTACTTGAGCCCTTGTTATCAGCAACTTGTGTTCTTCAGCTTCACCTTGAATTTACATATGAGCAATTGATGCTCTGATTCACATTTGGCTCATGGCCTGGTTTTAGCTGCTGATACTGAACATCTTCATCCTCTTTTCCCACAGATGTAGTCAATTTGATTTCTATTTAGTTCATCTGGAGAAATCCAACTGAATATTCACCTTTTGTGTTGCTGAGAAAAGATATCTGTAAAAAAGTGATTGGTCTTGTACAATTCTATCATTTGATCTTCACCTTCATAATTTACTATCTCTTCCTCTGTGTATTCAGCTTTTGCACTGCAATTCTCAATAATTATCAGTTCATCTTCATTGCAGGTTCGACTGATATCAGAGTGAAGACTTTGGTAGAACCCTTCAACTTATTTATTATGAATCTTAGTGGTTTCTCCATGACCTTAGTGGTTGCAATGACTGGAATAGATAAGATAGTATCTTATCACAGAGAGCATTGAACTCATCTTTGAAATGTCCTTTTTGACAATGACTACTATGTCACTCTTCATTTACAGTGTAGTAAGCCACATTTGTAATAAAGTTTAATATTTTTGCCTGATGAAACTCAGTCTTGTTTTTTAACAATATAACATTGGCTTTGATGAGTCTTTAGATTGTTTCTCTGTGTATGCATTACCTAGCTAAACGTGTCAAAGCATGAAAACTAAATTGAACAGTATTTTTTAATTTTTAGCCTACTATTCCTGAAGTGTGTTCAGTTAAAAAGAGACTCGCTGATCCTAGATGGAGATGCATACAGGTCTATGACTCAGGGATTCTCAGACATAGCACTGTTGACATTTGTGGCTGGAAAGGTCTGTCTTGAATGGCTACACTGTACACTGGCTACACTTGTACTTCAGGATGTTTAGCAGCATTTACTCCATGCCACACTCATCAGTGTGACAATGTTTTTTACATGTCTGTAGTTACGGGCAATGTTTCTTCAAGGATCAATTCACTCCCAGTTGAGAACCAATGCCGTGGTTTTTAGGTTTAATCTTCAAAAACAGAAAGCTCTATCATGACTCGTGGAACACATTCTATTTTCGATATTGAAACAAGCTTGGTGCTTTACATTCAGTTTGATATTTTAAAATGTTCACTTGTCAATGGTATTTCTTGTTATTTAGTCCTTTTGAATTCCCTGAGACTATGGAGGCATCGCCATCATCTCTGTGAAAACGAGACTTTATGGCAATGGGACTGGGCTGAGATTCTCAGTGGTTTGGGCAGTTGACACCGAGGACTCTTACATGCACAGTGCAATCAATAACATAATGAGATCAGTGTTGAGAAGCCAATCAGCTTTAAGAACATGAGTCTGGACCACAACCCGTTTGCTCTGATGCAATTGAAAGGAAGTTTCTTGGAGGTGTGGCCTACTTCCTGTATAAGGAGATGCTGTAACAAAGCAAGGCTGCCTTTTCTTGGGTTCTGGATACTACACCTGTGCATCAACCTCCAGTTCTTCAAACTTAAGCCAATGAACTGTGACATTGCTTGCTGATTCTCGGAGCCATCAGTGGCCTGCCGTCTGACCTGCCATTGGACTTGACATCTGACCTGCTGATGTTGAATTCTTTCACCTCTCCAGGCACAATCCTGTCCTGCTGACCTTAGATGCACCCACCAGCCTGTGGTCTTCTTGCTGACCTTGGTTCATCAGCTGCTGCAGCTCAGTGAGTCACAAGAAGCTACCAGTTTAACATGTCCAAGAATGTGGAACCTTCCTGGACTTTAACTAGCCTACAACTGTGTAAAGCATTTTCTTGATACACATTTCTCTATGCACATACATGTATCGTCATCCTTGGTTTTGTTTCTATAGAGAACCCGCCTAAGACAATCTCTACTCTAAGATCTGTCACTGGGATTGCCTTTCAAAGTTGTCATGAATTGAAGCAAGGTGGCTGGATCTGTAACAACCCTTCAACTGATGTAGACTGCCCAGAATGAGGGTGGGTTCAGCAGGGAAAGCACTTTTCTGTGGAGGTCAATTTCTGGATAGGGACTCAGCTTTGAACACACAGCAGAAAACTTCCAGAATTAGATGAGAGTAATGTCCTAGTCCTAAAATGGGATCTGAGCCGCCAACCAGCGTATCCATTACAGTGTCTGAGCTCGTCACCCGAGTGTTGGCAGAGCTTTAATTCAGGATCTTGTGACTTTTATTTTCTATTCCATTAATATCTTGTTTTTTTTCTGTGTCCTTTGGTCTTTCAGTTCTTGACTTTTTCTGTTTAATCTGTAGTTTTTTTCCCCTTCTAATCTTTTAAGTTGAATTCTTAGCTCCTTCAACTTTTTTCATTTTCTGACATAAGAAGACTTTCTTTTCCATTGTTTTGGTTATTGGAAAATTCGGTAAAGTAGATCACTCAATTATAGTCATTACTGGATTTCAGATACTTGGGCTTCTTTGTTTCTCTGTCTTTTATTATTGGACTTTTAATTTAATCTGTGTCCTCTCATCTTCCCAAGATTGCAGTGGAAGAATACGCACATTTAAAAGACCTACATAGAATCTGTTTTAGGATAAGGAACTTTGATATGTTCTGTCAAAAGGCTTCCATTTTAGCCTCTGAGAGAAGTTGTGCATGAGGGAGAAAAGAAAGAACATGGAGTGATGAGAGAAATGGTGTTGTACATCCGCTTGCTCTCTGATTTCGGTGTTTCAACATGCAGCAGAGCTATGTGGGGGGCATATTGGTTTTAAAATACACAGACGCAGACACAGACAGGTGGACAGACACACACACACACACACACAAGCTCATGGCCATCAAGTAGCTACTGATTCAGACAACCCTGTGGAGGTGTGTCTCCCAACCTGCAACTGTTCTACTGGAGCAGAAAGCCCTGTTGGATTTCGTATGATCACACAAAGAAATTTAGAGGCTAACCTGGTGAGGGCAGATAGCTTTCTCTTTTGTCTTTGATTGAGATTAAAAATAATTCAACTGTAACACCTAAGACTTCTCCATCTCTGACTGGATTACCCAAGCACTGATAAAGTGTGTAATTTGCAGTGCGGAAGCTTGGTTTCTGTGTTTTTGACGGTGACAGGACTTCAAAGCTTAAGCACACGAGGCTGAGGGCCTGCATGGAACACCAGTGAGTCCTCCTCCCACCGCCCCATCCATTCCCTCTCATCACGGCACTGTACCCTAAAAGACTTCTGCAAGGCCCCACGATGCCACTTCACAGCGCCATCCTGGCATTTGGCAGGCCGGCAGACTGCAGGTTGAGAAGGCCTCCCAGGGCTGCTTGGAAAATTAGTGTGGAATGAATGTCCAATGAACGCCCAACAGGCTGGACCTGCGTATTGGCTTTGATCCAGGTCTGGATGGAAACATCTCTCCAAGGTAAGGACTCTCTGTTCTACAGGGTGAGATTATGCCCTATGGAAAGCAGGATGGAGGAGAACTCTTGCAGGTGGTCCATACATCAGCTTCCTGTGACATTTTTCTATTTGTGGCATTTATATTGCTGTGCTAGATCAATTAGCCTCTCATAGTGCTCTAGTTCATTGACTTTCTCATTTCACCACCTGATGGTGCCAACATCATCACAGGGAGATGGTGGCAGCTGCATTATCAGTCGTGTTGAGGTGGGGACATCACGGGGCTTCGTTTGGATCATCAGCAGCACATTGGGAATAAGGGACCCTTCAGGGAGCTTTCCTTTCTCTCATCCCTCTTGAAGGCTGATGGACACAGTGCAACACACCAAGGAACAGACGCCTGCCTGCACACCACTGGTGCTGAGGGAACCCAAAGTGATCGTGAGCGGACAGGGAGATCTCACAATACCCACAGCAGGGAGCCATTGGGATAACTGGTTCCTAGTTGGACAACAGAATGGACTAGGCGCAATGTGGCTGTCTGGAGCCACCGTGTCAGTTCTGACCCAGAGGGAGCCCATGTACAACTGAGCGAAACCCCGCCTGGCCCCAGTCACCCATGTTTGCTTGGGTCCATGGTTGCAGCCAGTGTGTCAGTGCCACCCACTGCGCGTCTTCCTCCTTGTTGCCAGGCCTCTTTTTCAGACCCTTCTCCAGGCATGAGTCTTTCCTGGTACTGTGCCCAAGCGATTTGGGATGAAGCTTCACTGTGGTTGATTCTACGGAGCGTTCAAACTGGACTTCTTCCAAGGCACATGTTTCTTCTTCTGGAAGCCCACCGTCCTATCACTACTCTCCACAGCACCGTCATGCAAATGCACCCATTCTTCTGGAGCCTTTCACATGTGTATGAAAAGCCCATGGTTTGGGTCAGCTCGTAAAGTGACCTCTTTGTACTTTAAAACGTTCAAGTGGCTACCACAGTATGACAGACAAGTGGATGGATTAATAGGGAAAGGGAATGATTTGGAAGGGTCTCAGGAGACGCCTAGGTCGAGGTCAGGTTGAGAAGCAGGCCTAGGAAGGAAAGGAAGGCAAATGTACCCTGGAGTGCTGTTGTTGCTTGTGGCTGTAGAGTCCCTTCTGATGCCCGGTGGCCTCACGTGTGCAGAGTAGAGGGCTGCTCACTAGAGTTTTCAAGGTTGGAAACTTTTGGAAGTAAATTACCACCCTTTGGATTGCGACCCCTTTGGGGGTTGAACGACCCTTTCACTGGGGTCACCCAACTCATAACAGTAGCAAAATTATAGTTATGAAGTAGCAAAGAAAATAATTTTATGTCTGATGTGTGTGTGTGTGTGGGGGGTCACAACATGCGGAACCATATTAAAGGATCATGACAATAGGAAGGTTGAGAATGACCGCTTTAGATGTTCCTTCTATCTCTCCTTTCATGAGTCAGTCTTGGGAGAAGGGAGTCAATTGAATAAAGGATATGGATCTTTTGACTGGTGCACAAAGAGGTGCGGAATGGGATTGCTTTATCACCAGATGCCTATCACATGTTGAGGAGGAAATCTGGATGCTCTTCGGTAGGAAAGATGGATGATGAAAAACCCCCTTCCCACAACCAGTGTTTCCCTAAGTGGGTGAGACCACCCTGTGCGGCCCACTGGAATGATCTGGGAAAGCTGCATAAGCAGGTACCTAAACTTTGTCTTGGGTTGTCAGCAACAGTACAAGAGTATTTAATTGCCAGGGGGACACTGGGTAATTTTTTTTCTTAAGAGGGGTGGTAGATTAAATTAGTTTGGGAACCTACACCAGTGCTTCCCAAAGTGGGTGATCCCACTCCCTGGGCAGCACTGGAAGGGTGGGGCTCCAAAAGCAGATACCTACACTTTATCTGGGATTATGGACTGTGTACTACAAACATTTTTAATCACCAGGGAAGGGGAAGCTGAATAGTGCTTTTTTTCTAAAAAGGGGGCAGGTAGGCCAGGTGAGTTTGGGAACACAGAAGTCCAACCTCAGGTCACAGATGAGGAAACTGTGGTGTGCAGTGAGAAGCCCTGTCTACATTTCTAAAATATGGTGGTGAGATCCCGACCAGGGATGAATCTGGGTTTCTCTGCTCTAATCTAATGAGAAGCACTTGACTGAATTGAAATGGGAACTGCTGATGTTTTTAATAGAAGCTCATTCTTACATTCAAGCAGCGTCACCAACCTGAAGCAACTATCAGTGAGAGGGGCATCTTCTGTGAAGTGTAGGGCTGCAAATACCACAGGAACTCCAGGGAATTGCAGGAATGCTGCTGATCCACACTGGGGCAAATGGCTTCCATGAGATACCAACCCTTTCTGGAAGATGGAGGCATCTGCTCTTAATGAAAAGAACTCAAGTCAATACTCAGGCTGCCTGCTTGCAGGAAGACAAGCCTGCTGGAGCGAGGGATGCAAACTTACCATCAAAAGCCATAGAGGAGAAGGCCCAGAGGTGTGTGGCTTGGCTGTGCCTGTCCTAAGGGGCGTGTCCTTGCCCTAGAAGGAATAGCAGGACTGTGCCTTTGGAGAGCAGGGAGGGGCGGGCTCTAACTCCTCACCCAGGGTGAGGCGACCGCTTGGTTTAAAACAGGGAAGCATATGAACAGGCGATGTCTGGAACGTCGCCCAAACCTGTGTAAATAACAGCATGTAGTTTTAGAAAGGTCATTGATTTGCTGCCTGAAGGGTAAACAGAAGTCCGGCGTCCTGGTTGTTTCCTGCGCGGCGCTCTACGATGAGGATGTCCCCGCCACCGCTGTGGGAGCAGGTCTCAGCTTTTCCTTCCAAATGCTGCCCTCAGTCACCTTGCTGTCCTAAACCTTTCCATGATGTCTAACCCAATCCTGTTACGGAACAGACAACGGACAGACAGCCAATCCACATGTTGGGAGAAACAGACCCCGAATCGCATTTCAGTGTTGATTTCCACGCAGGGGAAGCCAAGGATTGGACTGTGGGCACGTACACTGGTTCTCATCAGAACTCACAAGCTTAATTACCAAGAAACTGAAAGCTAATAATCTCTTATGCACTGTTACAGCCTGATGAGGCCAGTTACCATGGAAATCTCTCCTTCCTTCTCCTCCTACTCAGGGCATATTTATGTGGAAAAGGGAAAAACAAAAAACCCAAACCCCAAACACGCTGCGAGATATAACACAATGCGACATGGTTAGCTACAAATATTTTACATTTATTATAAGAATAAAGTAAAAAGAGGTTCTGCAGATCCACGAGTGGTAACTTATCTTTTGGGACAGAAAAGGAGGTGATTTAAAAATGGCTTATGTTTACATAAATGAAGAAATCATGCTTTGGGGGAAAAATAGGTAAAAAACCATTTTAAAAAATCTTACGTTAGCCAATGTTTGAAGTGTTTATTTCTTCTGCATATGAAAACTAACAAATAAATAAGTGTTAAATACAGATCTGAGTTTAAAAGTGACAACAGACAATTAACCGCTTTAGCTCCCCATTTCAGACTCGTTTACAAAGACAGCTCAGCCCCACTAGGCCTTGCCTGCTCTACCCCACCGTGTCCAGAAGAAGCACCCTCGTTCCAGTGTTTCTTTGACCCACTTCACAAATATATTATTTCAAAACAATAGCAAAAACAAAAAAAAATTAAGACTAAAGGTGCTTTAACCTAACATTAAACTGACTCTACATAGACAGTAAAAGAAATATCAATAAACCACAGAAAGCTTTGCTGAATGTGAGGCCTGCAGCAGGGACATCTGGACGACAGGGCCGAGGGCAGGGCCCATCTTCCCCTGGTACCCCAAACTTATCTTCTATCAAGAGGGCGTGACCCAAAAAATCACCTGCTCATGATCGCTCGCTGTGTGCTGTTGCCAGGCAATGGTAAGGGACTGCCCTCAGTCAAAGTGTGTGCACCACACAAACTGCCAGTGCTGGTGGTTGGCTTGATGTCCTGAAGAAGTCAGGGTTGGCCTTGAAGGCTCAGCACCTTGACTCTTCCTCTCTAGCCCTGGCTTTTCGGAGTCCTATGTAGTGGGGGGCTTCCAGAGGCTCTGACATGTCAGTGAACTCAGCAGCAGCCAAGTTGACCTCAGAGAAGGCTCACAGAGGAGCCTGCCAGCCCCCACCATTCTCTGAATGCTCAGCCCATCTCACTGCATACATTCTAACAGAAAGGAAATGAAAATCTACAATCACCCGACTAGAGAAGCAGCTGCATGGAGGAATCCCGATGCTGGAGGAAAGGGAAGGGTGTCAACACAGGGCCGTGAAAAGGGCCGACTTTCAGCCTTATCCTGTTGCAGGATAGAATCGGATAACTGACTTGTCAAAGAATCAAGTGAAAGAGGGTTTCATGTCTTTGGAAACTTTGGTCCCTTTTTCATGGTTTTTGGTTTGACATCCAGAATCCATAGCTAGGATTAGATTTCGAATCTCAACACCAGAAGATCCTGGATGTTCCAGTATCATTGACAGTAAATTCCCAGAGAATACCATTTTTAAAAAGTCTCTTTTATGTACATTCAAAGTATGAAAAGCCTAGCACCTGAAGGGTAATCATGGCAAATAAGTGCCTTTCTGTTGCAACGTGTCTGATTGCTGAAGCAAAGCCATTGAACAAGGCATGGGAGGAGCCTCTGTAGCATCCTCTATCTACGTGGAAGACCACTGGACTTGTTGGCAGCAGGAGAACTTGGTCCAGGGTACTTTGCCTCCTGCATTTGCTAACAATTCACATTATTTGTATGTGGAAAATTCTCGTACGAAGCCCCCCACGCCCTTTCTGCTGGGTGTAAAAATAGGCAAGCATACCTGGGGACATCGGCAAAGATCTTGCCTTGGTGAGACCTGTCCCTAGGGTTTCAGGAGTAACAGATTCTAGGTTTCTTCTCCACTTTCACCAGAGACAAAGGGGGAACCCTTTGAGATCTGAGCCCACACTGGAGAAAACAGAGTGTTTCCCCTTTAATGATTCTTCAGGCAGCTCAAAAGAAGACTGCAATGGTGCACTATTTGACAAGAGCGACATGAAGACAGGACTCATAGTCAACTTCACATTTCACAATGAATTTGTTGCTTTCCGATGCTGGTTTTTTACTTCCTTGGAAAACATTAATGACATTTGGACTTGGACTCAGCTTCATTATTTACGTTCAGATTTCCGTTGCTTCCAAGTCTGCTTTGAGAGTTTGGGATGGTCACCTTAGATTGCTGCTGTGTCACTCAGCACACTGACTTTGCATGTTCACACTGGCCCTATGCCTTCCAAAGGAGATGTGATCCCGTGATCTGATGGAATTACCTAAGTGGCTAATTTCCCCAAGGCAGTTTCAACTGAAAACAGTGAGGTGACATGAGGTTTCAACTGACAACAATGAGGTGATGTGAAGTTTCTGGTGTCTACTGTGATATTAGAAACCGGGCTTTTAGGCATTGTCACATGATCTGCTTCTGACTGTGTTTAGAATGCATTTATTCTGACACTAGACAAGGTCTGAGTCAATGGGAGAAAGGTGTCCTGTCTGACTTGTTAGGAAGAGGACAGCTTTGGAGAACTTCAAAGGAGAACAGATGACCTGTGATGCCTCACAATACAGCTCTGGGGTCAGTACATCTAGATGGACTGGCTTATTTGGAACCTGAGGCTGCCTACTGACACTACTTTAAGAATTTACTAATGAGGAATGTGAATGATATAACCAAAAGTACTCACATAGAAGCGTGTAGTAGGATAACCTTGTCCAATAGTTGTAGGCCAACTATTTTAACATTTGCTTGGAGAGAGGTCACCTGACTCTCTTGTGTGGCCAGTCCCTGGACATACTTGCTTAGAGAGGTCCTTCCTGGGAAAATCGTCCTCTGTGGATAGTGCTGCTCTGTTAACACACCAGACACTGAAACATTCCCGTCTCCATAACAAAGACCAGTAGCTCTTGTTTTTCTAAGTTGTGCCCCCCACGGGCCCTCACACAGTGAGGGAGCAGCTAGCCTTGGTAAATGAATGCGTGGGACCTCCGACAAGGCACGTGAGGAGCTACTCGGTGGTGGTAGCCGATTTGGCCCTATTCAACATAGGCGGAAGACAAAGACTCTTCCACTCGGGCAAAAACAAAAGCTCTAGACAGTGACCACGAAGAAAGGAAATACCAACCCAAAGCCAAAAACTTATATCTGGAAAATATGATACGGTGGAGAAGCTCAAGAATGTTTGTGAATGAGGAAGGGAAAGGGAAATCATTATAAATGTCTGTTAACCTTGGTCATTACTCTCACTGAGAAATCCCATGACTTAGGAAAACACTCGCATATGGGCCTCACTGTCATGTTTAGGCAGATGAGAAATTCAAGATTGGATCTTTTTGGAGTTGTTCCCAAACATTGGTTTTAGATTTAGAAGATTGCTGGCTAGGAAGGAAGTAAACCAGTCTTTGTGTTGCAATTGTAGTTTTTTTTTTTCTTTGACAAAGTAAAAAGCAGGAGCGTCCACGGCAATTTTCCTACAGTAGTGTCTACTCCGTACGTGTGGGCTTCCTAATTGCCCGGAGAGCAGGCTAACCACCACCTGGGTCTGAAGCCACACAGAAAACCAGGCAAGGGGCAGTTCTGTTGAAAAGTGGCCTCCTCCTGAGACCATAGAGAGCATGCAGGTAAGCCAATCGAGAACCAATTCAATGCCCTTTAACAGAGCATTGTGGAGCCTTGGGAGGCTGGTAATATTTAATGACATAAAGCAGGGCGCGCCTACAATCCCCTTGTGAGCATTAGCGTCTCCCCCTGATGCTGCAGGCAGGCAGGCTAGCCTCCGAGTCACTGCTCGCCACTGCAGTCACCCCTCTTCCTGTCCTTTTCCGGCTGCCTCCTGACCCGCCGCTCTGTGCCTGCCCTGCTGATGCTACCCTCTGCCCGCCTTTAGAGTGTTTCAAATTCTGTTCCCACAAATGGTACTGGGACACAGACAAGGAACCTGGCTATCTAACATATCTTCTTATCTCCCAGAATCCTGCATTTCTCTAGCACAGAGACTGTCAGAGTAAGGTCACTCGGGGGGGGGGGGGGCATTCTAGGAGGTCAGTTAGCTTACCTTAGCTAGAAGGCGAAATGAGGCTGACCTGAGCGCGCCCTCCTTTAGGAGACTTTCCATGGAAACAGAAAGATTTACAAGCACGCGTGTATAATCAATGATCTTTGTGTGGGAGTTATTACATGAAACGCACACAAATGCTAGGAGCTCGGTGGCGCTGTCAGCTAAGCACTGGAATGTTAACTGTACATGGGCACTTACGGTCTCTGCGAGGGAGAAAGAGGAGCTAGCTGCTCCTGTGAAGGGCTCCGGTGAGTTCACTGTGAGTAGTCTGAGCAGAGAGCATGGCAGCAGGTTTGGTGGAAAGGTAATGCAAGTGCAATGTGACTTAGGTACAAGTTTGGATACATGTGACAAAATCTAGCAGAGTGTAGGCTATGGACCCAGGATTGAGCTATGGAGACAAAAGTGACCCTCATG
Organism: Nesogale talazaci; assembly: GCA_004026705.1. NCBI lineage: Eukaryota > Metazoa > Chordata > Mammalia > Afrosoricida > Tenrecidae > Nesogale > Nesogale talazaci. The sequence continues at coordinate 80,109 of PVJH01003392.1, forward strand.
CAAGAGAAGGTGTTTCGTTGGTGTAGTGGCTGATAAGTTGGGTTGCTAATCACAGACAGGGTCAGTGGTTCGAAACCACCAGCACCCTTGAGTCGGAAAATGAGGCTGTCTGCTCCCATAAAGCCACAAAAACCACAAGGGCAGTTTTACTCGTCCCCTGGGGGTGGCCAGGAGTCAGCAGGGACCCACGGCAGTGAGTCTGGCCATGGGCATGGAAGGCATCCTGCAGATCTGGCAGCAGCTGGGAGGCTGGCACAGTGTTTGCTTCTCTTGCACATAACCCACTGCCATCTGATGCTGGCTCACAGCCTCCTTCTAGATGCTTCCAACAGCTCACAGTTGAACGGACTCGATGGTACCGAACAAGGTCAACCCCATCCTGAGAGGGAGAGGGAGAGGGAAGGGCTTGCTCGTGCTAAGGCCCGCACACTGAGCGGCAACTGCTCTTGTCCTGTCTCCACTGAGCTGGCCCTGGGCCGCTGTTCTCAGGCTTTCGAATGACACCACCCCAGTCTTGGCTGCACTTTAACTTCGCCACATTCTCTGTCGGATGGCATCACTCCACCTTGGAATAGCTGGTTCTCCCCTCTGCTGCGTTTACAGGAGCAGTCTGTCATGTTACAGCTCTGCTGAGGCTAGGCTCACCACTGCCGTGCCATGACCAAGAAGTGACGACTACACTGTTGTCCCCCTCCCAAGAATGTCGGCCGGTATCGAACAGCACAGTGGATCCTAATGGCTACAATTCATAGTTCATATTTCAATCTGAGAGTCAGGAAGCAGCAGTAGAATGATTTTTTAAAAGTATTAAATGGTTCCTTTATGTTGGATTATGGGCCTGATACAGTTTCTAATGTCTCTGGATTGCAGCATCATTTTATAAGAGGGCCTTGCGCTGCACGAACGTCAGCTGTGGAGGAAGTGGGAGTGACCTTTTAAAAATCGCTGCATCTTCTTTTGTGGAAATGAATATGTAGTTCTGGATTCTCCAAAACGATACCTTATTCAGATTGACTAGGAAATTGCTCTCAAACAGAGGAAAAATAAATAAAAAGAAATGTTTTTAATAAAATTATAATATGTATAATCGAATCCATGTTAACCATAAAAGAGATAACACCTTCATTTTAATGGCAAACTTTCACACTAGCTCTATAGTAGAATCTAAATATGAACTTGTTCAAAAACTCATAAAATTTCTGCTTCTGTTTAATAAAGCCATCAACATGAAAGACATGTCTCTATCAGTGTCCGTCCCTTTGTTGCTCTTTCTGCTGTGCACGGCGCTCTGTTGGTGTAGGGGCTCGGACCTCCAACAGGCAAAGGCCCGCCTCTTCATGGCTCAGAACATTGTTTACGGATTATCGATTCTGTTGGTAAGAAACAGCTAAAATGCCAATGGTGTGATAAAGGCAGCAAGTGAATAAAATAAGGGGGCCGAGGCAAAGACTTCTTTTTAGAAAATATTAGCCACTAATCTCACTTCACAGGTCATGTGGTCATGAAATAGTGTGCACCAAGTGCTACTTCCTAAGGTTTGAAGTCCCCCCTCAGGCCATCTGATGACTTACGAGACTTAACCGGAAGGGGCAGGAATGAGAGGACCCAAAGTGATCTTAGGTCTGGACATGACTGTTGTAGTCCATTTTTTGCGTTTAGGTTCACAACAGGTCCACAGGGGGAAGAATACAGTATAATCAAATTGTGGCCTTCTTGACACGGATCAGAATAGTGTTGACAAACAATGATTATTTTAGTTGCATCAGCCAAATTTCTTATAAAACCATACTGCAAAGCTTATCACAAGCATATTATAGATAGGAAAATCATTTTCTTTCAAATGGAATAAAAATTAACGCTAAGATGAAAGTCAGCTGGAGATGCACACTGTATAAAACCTAACACAAAGAGGTTCATGGTCTATGCACTGTTCTGCTGGTAAGATAGTTCAATGATATTGTGATAAAGTGGAAAATTATGGATGGGAAACTTCATTGTTCCTATTAACTTTGACAATAAAAGAGGAGTCTTTTCGCAGGGGACCTACTACCAGGATGACTTCAATACAGCCTGTTTTTAAAAGTAAAAATTAAGCCTGTTAATCCTTTATAATTCCTTGGAAGAGCAAGAATATGCTGGTTTGGGGAAATTTATAAATATATAATATTATACAGAATATAAAGTTAATTTCAGACTTTACATTTTGGTAATAAATGTTAATTTGATATGAAAAGTTTTCCTTATTTGAAAAATGATGAGCATAAAAATTCTCATAAAGGCTCCACTGTAATTGAAGACAGACAAATGCAGGTCAGGCACAGAGTCTGCGCTGTCCTCAGGACTTCTCAGGTGAAGAACTTATGAAAGGGCTGATACTGGAGTGTGAGAGGCAACTCGTGAATAATCCATGAACAACACAGAGATTTGTGACCTGACTTAATTGCATTTAGGCCAGTGGCAATTTGGGTGATGACTTGTTCCTACTAACCACATCCCAGCGTTCTGCATCTGGGAAGCCTCTTCCCCCTGCCCCCCCGTGGCCCCCCCCCCCCCCCCCCCCCCCCCCCCCCCCCCCCCCCCCCCCCCAGCATTTGGAAAATTCAGAACAGCATTTACACTTGGACTTTCTGGATATGGATTAGCCTCCTAAAGTACATAATCCCAATAATTACCAAAGACAGAAGGGATGAATAAATTAAGCTTCAAGCACAACAGAATTAATAGTCAAAAAAGAATTGGGTTGCCTAAGTTTTTCTTAATGTGAGTGCCTAGATTAAATTTAATATTCTACACAACTGCTACGACCCGAAAGACGTCCAATGAGTTATTAATCCTGAACTGTGCCACTGTCTGCTCTGGAACAAAGACTAACCAGAATTTAAATGCTGCAGATGTCATGATGTTTTGAAAAGCTTTTTAAAATTAAGCAAAGAGTTTGATGTGAATTGCAAATCCCAACAGCCCGGGTGAGTGAAATATCAATGCTGTGTCCCTCCTTTACACTAGAACGCAGGCCTTAAGCTTTGGGTCTTGTTCACAAATTGAAGCCCAAACCATCATTCTCTCCTCTTTCACAGAGCTTAGCATTGGGGGCTACTACGTGATGGGAGGACGTAAACTTGCAACGAAGAAGGTCACCAGCAGAAAGGGTCACTTGGAGACACTGACAAAGGCGGGAAGCATTGCCATCTTACTTGTACTTGTGCCGGCTACCAAATGCTTGAGGCCTCTGAACTCAGGGGTCTGTGCTTTGATTCACCGTGGTCGCGGCTGCAGCCCTAGGTAAGCATGGGACTGCTGACTGCAAGGACGGTGCTTTAAACCTCTGAGCAGCTCTGAGGGCTGAAGACGAGGCTGTCTGCACTGATCGAGACCTGTGACCTCAGAGACGCTCTCAGAAAGATCAGCTGGAATGGGCTCAGTTGCAGTGGATTTGGTTTTGTGTCAAAAGAAGTTATCGCTTATTTATTTTTATCACTGAATCAAACGACATGGAATTAAAAGAAGTTGCTTTGTATAGTTCGAAATATCCCAGGGAAAATATCATTCAGCTTTCATTTTTATCTAAATCTAAAAATAAAACCGAACCTGTTACCACTGAGCCCATTCCGGCTCACAGCCACCCGACAGAACAGAAGCAGCCCGCGGGTTCCAGGACGGCGGGCAGGCGCGGCTCCACAGGAGCAGGAAGGGTGACATCGATGCCCGCCCGCCCGCCCAGTGTCTCGTCTGACTCTCCCAGCCATTCCACGTGTACTGATCTCACAAGGAGATGGCCATACTCTGTCTAGGAATTCCTGCAACATCTCTCAGGGCTTTTTTGGTGAATTCAGGCCACAAAATAAAAAGGATGTGTGTGTGCTTATAAAGGCATTATTCGAGTAAGAAGGCCTATGTTATATTTTTCTTTTCTTCTCTACCAAAGTACCATTCTAGCTGCAATTTTCTCTAGAACAGCAGTTCTCAGCCTGGGTTGCCTGATTCATAACAGAAGCAAAATTACAGTTATAAAGTAGCAAGGAAAAGAATCTTACAGTTGGAGGGGGGGCACCACACATGAGGAACTGTATTAAAGGGTCATGACATTAGGAAGGTTGAGGACCACTCCTCTAGAACACCCCCCTCCTCGCTTCTTGCTGTCACAGTTTTTGGGAACATCTGCTGGACATACGAGGAGGGAAATGACCACTCTATTAATAAAGCCAGCACAGCACCATGATGCTTACATTGGGCTTATTCCTGGCAGGGGGGTGAGGCGGGGAGGAAGAACAAGAAAAAAGGAAATTCTAAGAAGTCCAAATAATTACCAACACAAACGGATGTGTATAGCTATCATCTTGTCTCAGCAGAGGAGAAAGACACTTTTGGTTGGCACGTGTGGCATTACCAATGTAGTTCAGAGCACCCAAAGAGTAGGTGTTTGTGGCAAAGGGTGGTGGCCCATGAAATGTGCCTGAAGTAGGGGATCTTTGCGGACCCTTGGTCATCCTGGATGAGAGGAGGAGACACAGGTTGTCCCTCACGTTGAAAGTCTGTGCTCTTCTATGTACAATGGCCCAAAATGGCAGGGTTGCAGTGGTTAGCCAAGAAAGCCCTTGGTAGAAGTTAACAAAAACATATTTGCCTGTGACTTTTTCAAAGTAGACCATACTACAACCCCCCCAATAGTTCATAAAAACAACCTTAGGAGACTTGCAGGTAATGGGGACGAACACACACTCTGTCGGGGCTGAGTGCTGGCGCTGAGTTTGGCACTGCAGTGCCACTAGGAGAGCTTCTTCTTGATGGCGACCAGCTCTTTGTGGAGTTCGGTGAATTTTGGGCGGTTTTCAGGCTTATAATCCCAACATTGTAGCATTATTTTAAATATATCATCTGGACAGTTCTGAGGGGCTGACATTCGGTAACCTGAAGACCCAAGAGAGAGGAACAGATAATTTAGTGGGGAGGTAAGATGCTCACAAAATTCTTATATTCTAACACCTTATGTTGTAGGCATAATAGAAACATAACAGTCATTACGTTGCCAACGCATCATTTTTCTCTGCTAGTAGCAATGCAGTGTTCCTGCACTACACTACAGACCCACAGAGTCATTTCCACGTTCACAGGAAGTGTTCTTCTGCTTGGTTGCTTACAAAGTCGGAGGTAGGATCAATCACATCCAAATGTATGTTTCAGTTGCTTTGACAAACTGTCTTTAGATACCATGGACAATTTGAAAAAAAAAAAAAACCCTCAACAATCTATGGTAAACAAAATTCCTCCAAATTCATTAGACACATTTATTATACAAACAGAAAAAGATGACACTACTTTTTCTCAATATATCCTCCATTTAAGCCTATTTGTCCTTTTCTTAAAACCCCATTTCTTATTATGGATTGGGATGGAGGCTTACAAAAGTTTCTGAAGATGAAAGATGTAATATATTTTGAAATTATGTCAAAAAGAATTATAAATTGACTCTGTTAGTTGTATTTGTTTAGTCTACAAAGAATCTTATCTTCAATCCAAAGTTGTATGGCAGTTCCACAGATGTTGGCTAATGTGCATACACACAGGTGCATTTGCCTTGGAAAGGGAACTGTCTCAGAAAGGGAGCGGGAAGGAGAGAAGCGAGAAAGCTTCCTGCATTTGACTCCACGACCACCCACCCTTGGCAGGTCTGATGCTAGGGTGATGCCATTGTGTTGAAAGCCTTCTTTTGATTGACAGTTGAGAGTCTGTGGCCCACCCCAGTGCATGCTTAGAGTCACCTAGTCATTCTCAGAACATTCTCAAGAATTTTCTTCTTCCTGGTGTCTACTGAGTGACTCAAACGGATCACCATATACCCTGGGAGATCCGGCCATCAGACACAGGCCCTGTACTGCCCTGGAGCTAGACGTGAAGGATCCAAGTGTCTCTGGCTCACCTCGTTCCACTTGCTCTCGTGCTTGTTGATTGGTCATTCCGGGGTATGGACAGACCCCTAGGCTGAAAGTCTCCCACAGGAGGATGCCAAAGCTCCACGCGTCACTCTCAGAGCTGTATCTCCCTGAAGGGGAACAAGCACAAGCAGGGGAAGCACAGTGAACAACTGGGAACAATTTTCTGGTTATCTATGTCAGTCACTCACAACTTATTTCACAATTAATAAAAAAAAAAAACCCTCAATTATGAGAGATCCAATTCTATGAACTGATACTATTTTCCAGATCTAGTAGTATTACCAAGTAAGTGAAATAGTCTTCAGGTTGCTAGTTTAATCAAACCAGCATTCAAATCTTTTTCTCCTCTTATCAGGAACAAATATTCAGCCAGCCTGCACATAGGCCCTTACTGCAGATGAATGGTTTCAGTAAAAAAGAGAGAAATTTGTGCACATCAATTCCTAGAGGATGAAATAATCTGTATTCGTGCCATTTTAACTTTTGTTGCATCATTTTGTTTCCACTGGAATTATAAACAAACTTAAAAGCAATGAGGGAAGTTTGTGAACTTCAAATTTTTACTCATCATGTTTGCAGATATTCTTGCATGTTTAAAAGTCTCATTTTCTCCACTGATAGTTTCATTGAAAGAAAGACATTTTTCTATCTGTTTTGAATAGAGTAGAAATTAACATGGCCTGCTGATAAAAACAACTTTAATGATGTGGTGCCTTGTGTTGTCAAAATATATCGGTGCACCTGTTTCACCGAGCTCCATGAGCTCAGCTCTTCAAGTTTGTTTTTGTTGTCAGTTTTTTTGTATTAAAAAAAATAGTATCACAGAAATAAAAGCCAATATAAAATGCTTACTGGAATGGATGTGAAACTAGCAAAGGTTTCCAAGATTTTCTCAATATGTTAGTATGTTGAATTTGATATATGGGACATATATGAGGGGGTTTCAATAAGCTTGTAGAAATTTTCATTACTTTTAAATTCTTCTTTTCCCACAAACTTTTGGAAGTCTCCTTACGCTGGCATACCTACACTCTATAGGCACTCATCTTAAAAATTAAACATTATGGGTGCGGAGAAGTACCACACCATCTACTTTTGTAGTAGTGCTAGGGGTCTTTTGGGTAGGTGTTGAACTGGTAACCCCAGGTTGGCAGTTCAAAACCACCAGCTGCTCTGTAGGTGAATGATAATTTACTGGATCAGAAATCCTATATAGGGTTGCTGTCAGAATCGACTTGGCGGCAGTGGGTTTTAAGGTTTACTTAAACGACTGAGTTTTCTCTCCCAGCTTCCTGCCTTAACTCCATCATTTGTCATTCCAGTATTTATAGACGGCCCTCCTCCAAAAGTGGCTTATTACTTTCAACAGGAAGGTCCACTCTTTTTCCTGAACAAAGTAAAATTAAAATGAGAGTGTGTCTGCACAATGATAACGACGCTGCCATCAGAGTCGGGCATGTGCTTGCCGATGATCATCTCCAGCTGTGTGAATTAGCTTTCTTCTCCGAAGGCTGTAATTAGAGAAACAGCCTGTACTGTTCGGTGGGAATTTTAGTTACGTTTTTAAAAAAATCTGTATATCAAATATGTAATTTTTCATTTTAAAAGCTTGGTTATTTGTTTTTAGATTATTTTATTGGGGTCTCATACAGTTCTTATAACAATCCATGCATCAATTGCATCAGGCATATTGATACATATGCTGCCAGCATTATTTTCTAAGCATTCACTTTTTTATTTTTATTTAAGCCCTTGCTATCAGCTTCTCTTTTTACCCTTCCTCCCCCTCTCCACCCTCGTGAACCCTTGATAAATTATAAATTATTATCTTCATATCTTACACTGACTGCTGTCTCCCCTCCCTCGTGGTTCTTCTCTCCTCCTCTCCCCACCTTCCCCCTACCCTCCTGGTATCGCTACTCCCATTTCTGATCAATTGGGGCTTATCTGACCTGGATTCCATGTGTCTTGAGTCCTTCTCTGTACCTGTGTATATGCTCCGGCCATAGCCCACAGTGAAGGCAGGATTAGGGTCCTAATAGTGGGGGCTGAGGAAGTCTCGTCAGTTCTATACCCTGCCCTGTGATTCATCCTCCCTTCCTTATGACCCTTCTGTGTGGGGATGTCCCATTGTCTACAGATGGGTTTGAGGTCTCCGCTCCGACTACCTCATTCTCAACAATAGTTTTTTGTTTGTTTGTTTTGGGTCTTCTGATGCCTATTACCTATCTGATGCCAAGATCCTAAGATTCAGTTGACACCTCATGATTGCACAGGCTAGTGTGCTTCGGTCATGTGGGCTTGTTGCATATCTGCTCGATGCCTGCTTATTTAACTTCAAACCTTTAAGATTCGAGACGCTGTTATCTTTTGATAGCTGAGCACCATCAGATAGCAAATTTTTTCAAGTTTGGCATCCAATAATTGTGAAAGTCATTCAATGACTGTACATTAAGGATAATTTGTTCTTTAATAATATGGAAGCCATTCAGAGTAGTGAATTTTTTTTGTTCAGACAATATTTGGTTAGTGACCAAGTTATAAAAAGCCAAGATCACACTCCGGAATCAAAAGTGTAACAGGTTCTGCTGAGCCATTTAAATGGGGTACAATAGCTTACAGTTGTAGAAGACTTTGCTACTTTATCTTTCAATTGATTCTCACCAATATCCTAAGATGAGGATACATACTATCATTCCCATCTTAAACATTAGGAATTGTGGGTGCAACACAGTCGAGGGCTTGCCACACTCAGACGTGTCATGACTGGTTGTGGGAGCCAAGTCCTGAAGAGCGGTTCAGAACACTCCTCAGGACTGATCTTAGCTCTCTCACAGGGTAATTGAAGCTTAGCACAACCACATAGATTAAATGAGAGGGCTCATATAGTCCCAAATGCCCAGGTGAGAGATGTAAATGTTTCTTTTCAATAATTCATGGACAGTTTATTTTATTCCTGAGTTGGAGACCAGTATCCTATATTTCCTACAGTACTTCTGGTGGTAAAATCACTAGATGTGCTAAACGGTCCATGAAGTGTACAGCCATTTTGTGTTTCAAAAGTAGATTGGAGGTAGATGCAAGTAAATAGATGTGAAACCTCTGAGAGGACTGTAAACAAATGACATACATATTCATCTGGGGAAAGGGAATTGGCTAGTTGAAGAAAAGGGTAGAAGATAGATGGGTTTACATATCCATTAATATGGCTTCATTTTTTAAAAAAAGCATATGCATAATATCTTTAAAAAACCTAAACAAGAACAATAAAAAGAAACTGAAGGTGAAAATTCAGTTAATTTTCTGTCTCTATGGCAAAGTTTCAGAGAGGCTCCCAAGATTGAAAATCTTTCCATTCACCCTACCTCTCTGTCTTATGGAGACCTGGGCAGTGTTTCATCTACTTTGATGTAAGAGGGAAGAAATAAATCACTAAAGAAGAAAATGTCTTTGGAAATGAGGTGAAAGTCTACCCCCAATCGTACAACTGTATTTTATAATACTTGAAAGAAGTATATCAATGAACAAGGCCCTTTATTCTGAGTCAATTATTTATATTTTCTTTGCTTAAAAAAAGATGTTAGATAAATTCCTGGGCATAGTTCAGGCATTTTGGCAGGGGCAGGACCCAACCTAGAAATGCACATGGCAGCCAATAAAAAGGGGGACATAGGAGGGGTAGATCATGGGGAAACAGGGCACTAACCTGCACATAGGGCTGGTATTGTGCATGTCTCCACAGGAAAGGGAGAGAATCAAGACCTCAACCTGGGTGCCATGCCTTGAGGGCAATATACCAGCATGAAGCAGCAAACTATCAGAAAGGTCTGCATCCCCAGAACCAGCTATATTGACCCCTCTCCCAGAAGACTGAACCACAGAGGATGGCACTGAAGATACAGCTCAGAGAGAGTGGTGGGTCTGTCCAGACCACATGGGAGCAAACGAAGACAGAGACAGAGACAGAGACAGAGAGAGAGAGAGAGAGAGAGAGAGAGAGAGAGAGAGAGAGAGAAAACAAACCACTTCCTGGCCTACCAAGTCTCAAGGATGATATTCCTGCTCACAACAGCGAATTCACAGAGAAGACTGTGGGGTTGGCCCCAGACTGAGACATGACAGTCCCTCACTGACCCACAAGGCTACAGCATTGGAGAGACACAGTAGGAGGTGTGCCCAGTCTGACATCACACCAGCCCCCAGTGGGGCGAAACATGAAGGCAGCACCACAGAGTTATAAGGGGAGCAAAGCAATGAAGTAC
>PVJH01003392.1:90403-143518 GCA_004026705.1 Nesogale talazaci
GGGGGGGGGTGGGGGAAAGGGAATGAGAAGCCAACAAACCCAGGGACAAGAGAACAATTCATTTTGAAATTGATGGTGAAGAGGGCGTAGAATACCTGTTGGGGTTTGATCAAGCCCAATAAAGCCAAGGGAAAGTTCTGAGTCAAATGAAGCTCAAACATGATAGTGGGACAGGAAGAAAGTAAAAACAAATAGAGCAAAGACCTAGAAGGCAAGATATTTATAGAGGTATAAATATAGGCATGCACATATGTAAATGTATTAATATATAATGAAAGAGATATAGACCATTGTACATATATTTAAAGGTTTAGTATTAAGGTAGTAGAGAGCCATTGCATGAACACTTTTTTCTAATAATCTGGCATTTTGTGATGCTCACCTTCCCGACAGGATTGCTGAAGAAAAAATGGGTGCATAAGCAAATATGGTGAAAGAAACTGATGGTGCTGGCTATTAAGAGATAAGTCTGGGGTCTCAAAGGCTTAAAGTTAAGCAAGTGGCCAACTAACAGGGAAGCAACAAAATCCACATTGAAGAAGCACATCACCCCGTGTGATCACAAGGTGTACACAGGATTAGGTATCAGAAGACCCAGAAGAAAAATAAATATACTGATGCAAGTGAATGGGGTCTGAGTGGAGGTCCAAAGCCCATCCGTAGAAAAATGGACATTACCTCACAGAAGAGTCACATGGAAAGAACGAGAGTCACATGGAAAGAACGAGGCAGCCAATGTGCAGCACAGCACAGCACAAGAGAACACATAACATTCCTCTAGCTCTTTAATGCCCCTCCCCAACCCCCTGCCTCCAGAGACAGACAGACAGACAGACACACACACACACACACACACACACACTATCATGACCCCAGTTCTACCTGGGCATGGTACAGATAAGAGCTCTCCACACACAGAATCCAGGATGGACAAACCCCTCAGGAATGGTAGTGGGAATAGTGATACCATTAGGGTAGGGGTAAAGTGGGGGAAAAGGGGAGAAACAGGGAACCAACTTTAATGATTGAGTATAACCCATAACTCCAGGGGATGAAACGTGGGCGAAGGGACAACAGATGGTATAAGATATGTAAATAGTACTAATTTACCACGGGTTCATGGGAGTGGGAGGGTGGGGGATGGAGGGAGCGGATACCAAAGTCTCAAGCAGAAAGATAATGGTTTGAAAATGATGATGGCAACATAGGTACAAATGTGTTTGATACAACTGACGTATGGATTGTTATAAGAGCTGTAAGAGTCCCCAGTAAAGTGATTTACTATTAGTAATAAAAAGACGCTAGGATTCAGATCATGTGAGAACTAAAACAGCTTCTCAGAGTGCAATTCTGCACAAGAATTGCAGACCTTCCTAGAAATACCCTCAGTGGAACAAGTAATAAGTGGTTCAAACTGTGCACATTTTCTTTCACTGCAAAAATCTCTCTGTCATGTAGGTTGCTCCACTTATTAAGCTCATATTAAAGCCTGGTAAAACTGTCTGACATTGTCCACCCAAGATACTTGTCCTTATTATGATAAAATATTTTAGGCTAGTTTCTAAAATTCTAGAGACATCTAGAATTGCAAATACTTTGGTAGCTGTGAAATTCAGTTAAAATACACGGTGAGCGAGAGGTAAAAATCTTACCGTATATTGCTTAACTGTAAGTGGAGTTTAAAAGGCAACATCCGGTGGGAATCTGGCCACTAAGGTCTACAACAGTCTAGAAAGGTGGATTTAACCATCAGTCTGTAGGACTACCCGAGTCCAGCCAGAGTTCCTTTACAGGGATGCTTTTAGAATGAACTACAAGAGGTTTAAGTATGTTTTGGGGCTCACATGAAGAAAACCTCAGTGTAAATACCCAGTGTTTCATTCCTAAATATTTTTTGTTGGTTGTCCTTTGAGTAATATGGCCCCAGACTATCAATCACAAGCAGAGAAGATCCACAATGGAAAAAAGCAGGGCTGCTATACTAGCTATGGATTCTGAAGAGTAGTGGAATTGGTTTGTGATTGCCAGAAGGTTCACAAAAAGGTTCTCTTGCTTGTTACAGAGGGAGGCAAAATAAGGGTGAAGATTTATATCTGTAGAGTGTTCAGTTCAAAAATGTCAACATTGTCAACTACAATAGTTTAGCCAATTTCTCATATGCCAACTACCTACATTTACTTATTTCATAATACTGCTGGAATACAGAATTCCTTCCAAATAAATTATGGTATCTGGGCTGGCTCCATTAAACTACCAAACTAATCACACTCAAGCTCTTTATCTGTCCTTAACTTTAGATATGCCTTAACAGTTAATTTTTATGATAACATATACATCAATTCACCAATCCATGGGCTCATATGCTGCTATTCTTAATAAAAAAGTAATCTCTAATTTAACTTAAAAGTACAATCTGGTCTTTTAAAAAAATTCCCAAGCTGTTAACCATCTTGATACAGCCTATTTCATCCCACCCACAGATAATGCAGTATTTATTTCCAATTACAATGACACATAAAAATCAAGTGCAAACCCCCCCGCTGTTTTAAAATATAACTCCCTTCTCCCTCTTTCTACAAGATTTATGTAAGTTCCAGAGACTAAGATGCTAACAAATGAAGTCGGTTTTCAGAGTGAAAAACTAAAGAACCCACTGACTAGATATTTTAGGAATCTAACATTAAATGAGCTTACTGGACCAATTATAAAACATTCAAAGGAAATGGTCCAGACCAAAGTGATGATTTTACTTGGTGTATAATCTATTAAAATGAAAACAATTCTTTTTGGTAAAAGGAACAATCCTTCTCTTTCAGATGAGTGGCGATATTTTAAAATGTGTACACATCTTTTTAATCGAGTACTCTTAAAACACAGAAGCCTTTCCAGTAATGGCAATGGACTAAGTTTGCGCTCATGTTTAACAGAGTAATATTTATACATCAAGTGTGCTGGTCCTCGAGTCATTCTAAATTAGGTTCTGTTCTCCCCTGTAACTTTCCGTGCTCCTGCTTCATGCTGATGCAGCTCATTTTTGTCAACAAAAAGAGAGACAAAACCCATCCTTACCATAATTCAGAGCTTCTGGTGCTGTCCACTTAATGGGAATCTGCTTTAAGCCAGAAGATGAATATACTCCACCATCTTCTTGACGAGACATTCCAAAGTCACTGATTTTCAGAAGATTATTTTCACCTACCAGGCAATTTCTTGCAGCAAGGTCCCTGGGTTACAATAAGACATAGAAAACACCTATTAAAATAAATTGAAAGCCGCTTTCACACTTATGACTTCAACACTTTGCATTTTTACATTTGCGATGTATTTATAATAAGCTTGGGAATGCGTGTGATTTACCAGTTCTTCCCATCTTTCTGTCAGAGGTAAAACTCATCCACGAGCACATTTGCATATGGAACAGGCCACATGCTAGTTTTGTAGGCAACACATATATTTACATTTGAATAGTAAAACACTGACTGCAGGATTAAAGGAGGAACTCGCAGAGAGGCAGCCCACACTTGGCACCATCTCCCCGTCACCGCCTTTCTTAGTGCGGCCTTCTCCAAGGAAACTGTCTTTGTGTGGATGATCGGGTGTTCTTGATTTGTGCGGTCCCGGAAGGTAGCCAACAGTCACAAGGGTGCCTAACGACCACTTGCAATAAAATAAGGGGGCAGAGAAACTAAATTTAATGGAAGCTTGTTTAATTGACCTAAATGCAAAAAGTCATATATTGTGAGGTGGTGCCGAGTCGATTCCAACTCACAGTGCCCCGAGACACAACAGAATGAAACACAGCCTGGCCCTGCGCCGTCGTCCGTCATGGTGGTTCTTATGTCTGAAACCATCGTGGCAGCCACTGGAATAGTGGCCCTAGAATTCTCCAAAGCTTGGGAAAGGGTTGAAATGTAGAGAACGTAGCAAATCTTTTCCCACTGCATCTGGGATAGTAAAGACCTAAAGACCGACTGATTCCTTCTCCCTTCTACTCATCTGGTTCCCTCTGCTCATCACTTAGAACACGTCAGCCACACTTAGCTATTCTATGTCCCCGGATGTAGCAAGTTTGTTCTTACTTAAGTTCTCTTAGCCTAAGACACATTTTTTTTTGGACTTTTGCAAGGCTGGCTCCTCTTTATTTATTTTTAGCTCACATATTCTCTTCTTAGAGAAGGTTTTTCTGGCCATTGATGGAGCACAAAGTAGTGAAAATGATAACATAAAGCAGACCAAGGCTGTATCCTAATTCTACTGTGTGTGGGACATTCAATAAATAAATTCATTTATACTTACATAAATGTGTGCATATACATATGTGAATACATGCATACATGCATGTACTCAAACAATCATGCAGTATGATTAAAGAATAGAATAGAGAGAAGGAAAAATACAAAAGGCAATATAAAAGGAAAGAGTATCTTGCAATCCAGTTTTATAAAAAAAAATATACACTTAGTAGATTGCCCATTGCTAAGTGTGGTAGGCAAAGTTTTCTTAGAACTCTCAAAGCACAATAATTTTAGTGTTGGTGACTAAAAGATATATAGGAAGAGTTCACAAGGGTACTAAGTATATATGATTTTTTTGCATGGAAACCTTAGAAGATTTACATAATAAGAACCCTAAGTAATAAATAAATTTAGCAAGGTTGTCATTTAAGAGGTTAATGTAAAAATTATGATTATATGCTAGTGGGAAATAATTAAAATTAAAGTGTCATTTAGATTAGATCCAATAAAACACAGTTTAGAAATAAATCTGTCAAAACTATTTAAGCCTTCTACCCTATGAACTACAAAAACAGGTTGAGAAAAAAAAGTAAGTTAGACATACAGAGCTATTCCACGGTCATGAAGTGGAAGACTCAATATGACGTGGCTATTATTTTAAAAGTGATGCATTTATTTAATATACTACCATCAAATATCCAACATATATCTTTGAGGGCTAAGGAAGCAGGTTTCAAATGATTATAAAAACAGGATGATGAAGCCTTGTCTCAAATTTTAGCATAAAACTATAGTTATCAAATGAGTGGTTATCAAGGGCTCAATCAGAAAGAAAATGTTATGAAAGTGATGATGGCAACACATGTACAAATGTACTTGGCACAATGGATGAATGTACGGATTATGATAGGAGCTGTTAAGAGCCCCCAATAAAATGACAACGATAGTTATCAACATAGTATTGGTAAATAGCTATATCAGGATAAGTAAAAAAAACACTGCTATACAATCATAGCAATTTTTTTTGTATCACTGTCCTGGTGGGAGTAGGAAGCCCAGCCTTGCTCCTGGAGAGCTGCTGCTGGATTTGAACCATCAACCCTGTGGGCTGCAGTCCCGCACATAACCACTGTACCACCAGGGCTCAGCCATAGCAATTTTTATAAAATAAAAATATTAAATGTTAACTTATTGCTTTTCATTGAAAATCAAGAAAGGTGTGCATCAGGGTTGTATTTTTCAATCAGTATGAAGAACAAGTAATCAGAAGCTGAGCTATATGAAAAAGACTGGAAGAAGGTTTATTAATAACTTGGATATGCAGATGACACACCCTTGCTTGCGGAAAGTGAGGATTTAAGCATTTGCTGATGATTAAGGACTGCAGTATTCAGTACGGATTGTAACTCAGTGTAAAACCAAAACAACAAACTCACTGTCATCAAGTTGATGCTGGGTCACAGTGACCGTACAGGACAGGGAAGGCCTGCCCCTGTGAGTTTCTGAGACTGTTTCCCTTTACAGGAGAAGGAAGCCTGTCTTTCTCCTGTAGCTGACTGGCCGCTTTAACTTGCCAACCTTACAGTTAGCATCCCAATGGGTAACCACAGCAATCAATGTAAAGAAAATAAAAATCTTCAAAACTGCACCAAGAAATAAGGCAAATGGTGAAAAGATTGAACCTGCCGTGTATTCCATCTTGCGTGGATCCACAATCAATGCTCACAGAAGCAGCAATCAAAAAATCACATTTTCCTTGGGCAGATATGCTGCATGAAACCTCGCTAAAGCACTGACGAGCAAGGAGGCTGTATAGAGGTCTAAGGGCTCCTGACCCAAGCCGGGGATTTTCCACCAGCTCACATGCATATGCAAGCTGGGGAATGAATAAACAAGGCCAAAGGGGAATTGATGAGTTTAAATTACAGTGCAGGGGGGTAGTATTTAAAGTTCCATGAAATGCCAGAAGAACACATAAATCTATCTTGGAAGAAGTACAACCAGTATACTCCTTAAAGTGGGGATGGTGAGACTTTGTCTCACATACTACTTTGGGCATGTTATGAGGAGAAAATAGTTCCTGGGGAAGGACACCATGCTTTCTAAGGTAGAAGGGCTGAAAAGAAGGGGAAGAATCTTGTTAGGAAGGACTGTCACAGTGGCAACAAAAGTGGGCTCAAGCATAAAAACCCCTGTGATGATGGGCACAGGACCTAGTAGTGTCTCGCTCATTGTACGCAGGCTCTCCAAGTTGGAACCCACTCGATGTCACCTACCACCACCACGCTTCCTGACATATACTATAGTTCTGAAGGTGGGGTTATTTTTAACCCTCCCCAAAGAATTTTGTGTACTTCCATTTACACTTTCAAAATGACAATGTGGGCATCTCTGAGGAACTCAAATCATGTATTTTGAATGTTTTGTTGGGTATGTGTTTTAGGGAACAAGAAAAGTCCGAAGGGGCAATATCAGGGTTTTAAAGTGGATGGAGTAAGATTGTCCAGCAAAATTTTCAGAGATTTGCCTTTGTCTTGAAGGATGAGCAAGTGCATAGCCACAATGAAGAATAATTATTTGGTGCAATTTTTCTGGCCCTTTCCTACCAATGCAGTTTTCAATTTTCGTAAAACTTCTTCCTATAACTCCCCTTGATTGTCCTGTGTTTCTGAGACATCTATAGATATTACCACTTCGGAAGATCAAAAAGTATTCACTAGAACCTTCTGAGCAGCCTTGGCTGCCTGGAATTTAACTGGCCTATCATATCCCCATGGGAATCATGGTCCTGAATGGATTTGAGGGAAAGCATCCCTCGGTTCCAGTGTGGGGGTGACTGTGAGGATGGCACAGGCCCAGGGAGTGCTTCCACTGTACACCAGTTGCTACAGGTCAGAACTGACTTGGTGGCACTGAAGAACATACCTCTACCTCTACGACAAGTACACTACAGATATGCATTCACCTCAGCACCACTGTGGAATAAACCGCCCCTTCCTAAATGGCTTTGGACTTCTGTTGAAAATAAACTGACAATATAGGTATAGATGTATTTTGAGCCGTAATTATGCTTCTTCTCCAGCTACATTTTATATATACACATATATACATATATATATAATTAAACTATACTTTGCACCGTAAACAAACTTAATTCAAAATGGATCAAGTTCCTAACATGTAAATCCAATGATGACGAAACTTGTGAAAATCTTTGAAACCTTAAGATAGACAAAAGTTTCTTAGACTATAAAAATCATAAGCAATACCAAACGCACCACCCTCAAGTAATTTCCAACTCAAAATGAACCTGTATGACTGGGTAGAACTTCCTCTGTGCCTTTCTGAGGGTAATTCTTTATATGGTAGTAAAAAACCTCATGTCTATCCCATGGAGAGGCTGGTGGCTCAAATGGCTGACCCTGTGTTTAGCTGCCCGACTCAGAACTCATGACACCATCAGGGCCAAACAAAAAAGCCAAACAAATTCAATCCCGATTCACAGTGCCCCTGCAGGACAGGGAAGAACTGCCCCAATGAATTTTCAAGGCTCTTTACAGGAATAGGAGGCCCTATCTTGCCCCCATGAAATGGTTGGTGCTTTCAAACTGCTGACCTTGTGTTCAGAAGTTTAATATATAACCAGTGCTCCCCAACCTCAAGTTAAAAGAGTAAAATGGACTTCCTAAAAATGTAAAATTCCGCTCTTCAAAATGCACCACTGAAAAATCAAAAATGTAAGTTAAAGCACATATTTGCAAAACATTTATCAAATGAAGCACTTTTATGCCGAACAGGAAAAAAGTCCGTAATTTAATAATCAATAATAGCCCAGAAAGAAAGCGAGCCAAATATCTGAACAGAAACTTCATTGTAAGTATATAGAATGATACTCAATTATATTACTTATCAGGGAAATATAAATTAAACCCACCATAAGGTACTTCTACATAAAAACTAATTATTCCAGAACTGATGAGGATGTGGAGTAAGTACAATGTTAATACATGCCTTGCGGGAGTGTAAAATTTTACAATCACTTTGGAAAGTAATTTGGTTCTGTTACTTAAAGAAGTATACATCCGCCTACCATATTACCCACTTGTTTTATACCAGGCATTTATCCAAGAGAAACATAAATATATGTCTACGCCAAGACAGGTACAAAAATCTTTACAAATGCTTAATGTGTGATAGATGAGAAGTGGAAACAATTTAACTGTCTGTCAGGTGAGGCCAGCCCCTAACAACTATCATGGGTTCGTAGATGCAACTGTATGGTTATAGTATGTAAAGGTTATAGTAAAGTCATAGAAGATAGGAGAGATAAGGGAGAAAGCAAAATAGTCAGACACATTTCATGGTACCATGCTCACCTAAGCCCCCCTTGATGGTCCATGTGGAGGGGTGGGAGGAAGAGGGCAGGAAAGGGAGCAGGAAGGAGAGTGAGGGATGGGGGGTAGCCAGAAGGAGAGAAAACTATTTTTAAACAAGGGCTATATATACCTGGGGCATGCAAGCCCCCTGATACAGGTAGCCACATACCTCACAGGAAGGGGTTGTACCATAGGCAATACAGCAATGAGAGGGGGATGATCCAATAGGGAGTGAGCCCCACCTACAGCAGACCAGACAGTAGTCTGATTGCTCTGGATGGCTGATGCTTTCAAGGAGATAACTTGATAGCTTTTTACCAATGGTTGTAAGCAGTGTCTTAGGTTTGACATATATTTGGGGGAGACAAGCTGGGGAATAGCCATTTTATATCCCACAACCATCCACCAATAGGTGAAGGGATGAACGAAGAACGGGATATTCATACAATGGCATGCCACTTGGTTAACAAAAGAGAACTAGCACTATCCGCAAGGAGTCTTAGTGGTGTAGTGGGCTGCTAACATACATGGGGCTGCTAACATCCAGGCCAGCAGTTCAAATGCATCAGCAGCTCCACTGGAGAATGATGAGGCGTTTTGAGATTTACAGGCTTGTAAACTCAAAGGGGAAGTTCTATCTTACCCGACAGGGTCATTATATGGCAGCTGTATTCTTTCTTATATGGACAGTATGAGTCACAATTGACTTGACGGCAGTAAACGAGGGAGTGAACACATTCTCTATAACAGGGACGGCTCTCCAAACATTATGAGTGAAAGCAGTCAGTCCTCTTCCCAAAGAGCACACACTATATAATTGTCCTTATGTAAAGTTATGGAAAATGAACACTAATCTGTACCGATAAGAAGACCACTGGTTACTTGAGGTGTTGCTTTGTTGTGAGGTGTCAGTGCAACCCTATGCACCACAAAGCCAAACATGCCACGGTCTCGCGCCGTCCTCACAACTGTCCTATGCTGGTGTCCATCGCTGCAGCCACTGTGTCGAGCCATCTTGTCCAGGTCTTTCTTCTTTTTTGATGCCCCTTCAATTTCACACACATAAGATGATTCTCCAGGGCCTCGTCTCTCCTGACAAGATGTTCTATGTATGGAAGACAAAATCTTGTCATCGGTACCTCTAAGAAGCACTTGGCCTTAACTCTTGCAACACAGATCAGTTTTTTTCCTTTTAGCAGTCTGTGGTACTTTGAATATTCTTCTCTAGCACCACAATTCACATGCATCTGTTCTTTAAGGTCTTCGGTATTCAATGTCCAATGTCTATATGCATATGAGAATACCATGGCAGATCTTGGTCCTCAAAGTACCATCCTTGTTCTTCAATACTCTAAAGAGCTGCTGGCAGCAGATTTACCTAATGCAGGTATGTCTTTTGAGCTCCTGACTGCTGCTTCCGTAAGCATTGGTTGTGGATTTAAGACAGACAAAATCCTTGACAACTTCAACCTTTTCTCCATTTGTCATGACGCTACCCTCTTGGTTCAGTTGGAGGATACTGGTCTCCCTTACATTAAGATGTAATCCATACTGAAGGCTTAAAATCCATGCTCGTTATCAGCAAATGTTTCAATACCATCTCACTTTAAGCAAGCAAGGTTGTGTCATCTGGATGCTCAGGTTATTCATAAGCCTTCTTCCAGTCCCGATGCCAGCTTCTTCTTCATATAATCTAGCACAAATATGGTTCTAGTCAGTTCACCAGGTAGCTGGTGAATTTCTTCCAAATTTCTTTGTAGAGATAAATCATTCCATTGCTGCATCAACCAGCTCAAACATTGCAATGGGCATCCCATCAGTTCTTGGAGCCTTGTTTTGCACTAATGCTGTCAGGGACTTCTTTCAGCACCATTGGTTCTCCTGAAAAGGTGAACTGTTGCTTTACTATTGCTTCCACGAGCATTGACTGTGGATCCAAGGAACATGAAACGCTTGACATCTTCAGTCTTGTTGCCTAAAGGTCTAAAGTTCTATTTTAATTCATAGATTTTGCCCAAAAGATAAAGAACTCTAGGCATTCATGAGGAGGTTGTCTTGTGGGTGGTTTTCTAGTAACAGGCACGATACCACAGTATGGCAAACTGATAGGCAAGTGGTGGGAAAGTGTGCTTAGCCATCTTTTATTTTTATAGATGAGGAAATGGAAGCATACAGAATCTTCTTACAAACCCCAGGTTACAAAATCCCTAAGAAGAATAGGACTATGGTACAAAGAGAGGGAAGGGAATTTGGAGTCATTCAAGGGGAGAAAGGAAAGCTGTTTTTGGAGATCTCTGTTCATAGGCTTTGCCTATCTTTCTTAACCAAGTCAGCCCTCCCCATCCGCAGGAGCCACCCCAGAGTGCACTTCTCAATCTAGTCCATGGGCCTCTGGGCTACAACTCAGGGCCAAATATCACCCTTCTGGATCAGAACGAGCTTTTATTTACTGTATTATTTTAGTCATTTATAGGATTTAATTTTTAGTACTTTAAAAAAATACTTATGCTTAACAACTCCATACATTTCTGTGGTTTATATTTTTTCCCTGTACCACCAGCTGTGGCAGTTACATAAGCACGTGTCAATTGAGGGTATTATGAGTGAAGGGGTGGAGTCTAACCTGTCAATCAGGTCAGAGCCAATGATGCCTCTGTGTGTTCTGGGAACATCCTGGAGGTGGAAGACACACTCTCTCTGCTTTACCTTCTTGTGGCGAGAAGCCAGAGCCCTGAGAAGCTGCTATCGCGCCACAGAATCCACAGGACTTCTCACCCACTGGCCGGTGATCTCTTTACATTTGGCATCACTGCATGCGCTGTGTGAGTCTGAAGAGGGACTTAACAGGCTAGCATCAGGAATACTGGCTAATATCAGACTTAAAGACTTGATCTGGGCTAGGGTGTTGTCTCGATATATAATTGCTATAAAGCTCTCTCTTACACACATAGGAGCTCCCTGGATTTGTTTCTCAGTCACCCCACACTAACATACCAGCTTAGAACTTTGTCCTCCAAAATGAAAATTACAATTCTACGAGGCACTAACCAAACGTTAATTTAGAGATACCTTCAATAAAAGGCAAATCCAATTTCAATAACATTTACACAAAATTTCCTTTGAGCTGCATTAAGTTCATGTGAATAGAAATGGTATCCTTTTGGCATAATCTATGAATTAAAATAAAACTTTAGACCTTTAGGCAACAAGCAAGCATAACACAGTGACTGTCTAATATTCTTAAGTATTACAGGATATTGAAAAGAAGAGAGAGTCTCTGGGATGAGAAGCTGACAGACTAATTTAGGAGATAAGGCAGACATGCATCTCTCTCTTCTCCTCATCATCCCTGCCTGTATTAAGCTCACTATATTGCCCAAGTCCCAAGTCAGATACTCTGAGAGACACAATAATGCTTTCTGCCTCGTCACACATGGAACAACTGGCAAACAAGCCAATGTGAGTCGTGTTGTTTAGACTGTAAATCCTACAGGAACTCAGTTAAGGGAAATCTCATCTGAAGCTGGGGTTGTCATTCACAGGAGGTATCAGAAATAGCTCCATCTCGCCACATGCAGGAGAATATAACAGCAAATGCTGACGACTGCTGAAAGCATATGGAACTGTTTCATTTATGTCTGCTGAGTCATCTTATTTGAAGATTCAAAGTCAAACTTCTGAGTGTGTTTCAGAGGTGTCTTACAAACCATACATAATATGAGACAGGCTAATTAAGGGCAAAATGGGAGCTGTGAGCAGTTATAGGAAATCCAATGGGCAAATGTTCTTCACCACTGGGAGAACACAGCAGTGGCACCCTGTTCTGTGGCGGGGTGGACTCATAACCAATACTGACTATGAGAGGCCAAGCCGCTGGTTTCCACCTGCTGCTTTACTCCAAACATCATTTACTCATGCAGTTTCCACTCTTCCAAGCCAGGGCTTATCCTTCACACAGAAAAGGAGTTAGGAAAAGAATTTGCTATGAAAATTGTTCCTACTGTGTCTGGACAAAGCAGAATCACAAATGAACTACTAGCACTTAGGAGGGAAAAAAATTACTTACGGCCCTAGGGCTTCCTTGTGCTGATGAAAACATGGCCTAAAGCATGAAACCATGGCGACACAGGGGTTACAGAATAAATGTGCACACTTCCTTTGCCTTATTAAGGACCAAGAGAGAGAAGAATCATCTTTCATTACTGCCTAACATAATCTGTATTTTGGAGCCCTGGTGGTGCAGCATTTTGAGCCGGGTTGTGATACGCATGGTCTCTGCTTTGAAAACACTGGCAGTTCCTTGGAAGAAAGACGGGACTTTGCACCCCTGTAAACAGTTAGGGCTGAGAATCTCACAGGGGTCACTCTGACTTAGTAACTCGATGGCAGTGAATTTGGTTTGGGAGTAGAAAGCATATTTTGGGTACATTGTGAAGGTGGCAGTTAAAAGAACCAATTCTGAAATATCGCATTATCGCTTAGCAGCGTTTAGACTTTTAGAAATGTACTTGCCTACCTAAGTTTTCCTTCCTGTAAATGGGAATAATAATATTTCCTACCTAATGTTGTAAAGGTTAAATAAAATAACAGATATTAACTACTTAGCATAATGAGTTGAAAATAGTAATAAATACAATAAATGTTAGCTATGCTAAGATATAAAACCACATATTTGAATTTCAGCCTTCAGAGACTATATGTTGTGAATCATTGTATTCTTTCCTCCTAATTAGAATCAACTATTTGATAATTTTGCTTTACATGACTACAAGCAATTCAAATTAATTTTAACAAGTTAGAGCCAGGAACTATTTAATTATGTAATTAAATCCTTCTAATTACTATAATTCATGTAGCCCTGATAACATAGGTTATGAGTTAAGCGACTAACCACAAGTTCCATAGTTTATATGTTTAAAACATTTGATGGAAGGGAAGCCCACACCAATTAAAAAGAAGTTGCTCTGTACATTACATTATTTTGCTTTCATTTTAGTTTGAATATAAAAGCAATTGAATCGGCGAAAATGACTTATTTAACTGCAAGTGATGGGACCAGAGATTGGTTACAAAAAGACACGACCTGCCAGATTCTCCTGGAAGTCAGGCTGCTCACTCCCATTTCATTTCTTATCTGTCCTTTGAATAATTCTCACTGCTACCAAGTCAAAGCTGACTCATAGCCAATCTGAGACTGTAGAAAGTCCATTCTTTCCCTGTCGAAACTGTAGGTGGTTTTGAACTGCTGACTAAGGGGATCACAGCTTGCAAACGAGAAATGTAGGGGTATCTTCATTTTTCCATCTCCTCTGAATAAGGTGATATAAAACCAAAGATCCCCCTCCCCCCACTTCTCCTTTTTAGTGGATACCAGGTTTCATTTCGTTTTTCATTCTTGTCTTCCTCATTTCCTGTGTCCCTTCTCACTGCGTCACCAACACATACCTCTGGTGAGTTCTGTGGCCATCGTTGATGAGGCATTTATTTCTCAAAGATGGGAGCCCCAGGTGCATAGCTGTGAACTTTAGGTCCATTATTAAACTGCCTTTTCTCTCCTTTTGAAAAATTGTTGCAGTGCACAGTTTTCTGGGAGGATGGAGACAACTGGGCTCAGTAATGCATTGCAAGGGCCACATAGCACTCATGACTATGGCGCTTGCTTGGGGTGGTTTCTCAGGGGAGTTATTAAGTGACCGCACATCTGGATCAGTGAAGAAACGGGAGCTACGGTCCTTGGTCCTCAGCAAATACTCTCCTCAGCTAGCAGCCAAGTTTGTCCCTGGTTCTCAGTCTCTCAGCCAAGTGGGTCCTGGGCCTTTGCCTCCTAGTTCTGTAGTGTCAGGTCAGTGAGGAGAAGGCACCCCATCGTCCTGGGGCTTCAGCTATGTTCTCTGTTGCATCTGGTTTCAGCAGTCTCAGCCATTGCAGACAGTCATCTTGGAAATGCTTGTCCCAATGGTATGGTGAGGATTCCGTGTCCCAAGGAATGTCTTTGCTAGAGATGTGGTTTCTCTTTCCGCTGACCATATCCCCAAGGAAAATGAAGGATGGGGTCTGAAATCCACCTCATACTACAGCAGTCTTAAAGATGTCCACCAGGAAACACAGGGGGTGATTTGGTTCACAAGCTCTACTCACATCACAACCTAACCCCACTTTAATCCTGGACAGAGAACTCTGGTCCCTCCTAAGTGGGGTTATAGCCACAGGCACAGAGTCTAGAATTATATGCATCACAGAAGGAATTCTGGCTAGAAAGGTCACATTAATTGACTAGTATTTCAAGGAGCATTGAGTGGGGCAACAAGACGGATAAACCATGTAAACATTGTACAGGGGACTACTGTGGTGTGTTTATTGTGAGCAGGGCCACTTCATCCTCAGGAGCAGAGGAAGACCTCCCACAGAGGTCTACTGGTAATATTGAAGGAATGAATGCTCCACTGGGCCTATTCTTGGGAGAAACAAAAGCATTCTGTGATTAGTCCCAATGGATGGCACATGAAACAGCCAAGTCCTCTGTCTGACACAGTCCTTTGAATGAAAGCCACTATGTAACATACTATAATTCACCTGCGTTTACTTAAAATGGTCATGTTCAGCCCTCAGAGAAGTATTTAATCCTTTTAGCTCCTCCATCTCCTTTCTTTCAGTGATTCTAATTGGATAAGTGCAAAGTGCACATTTCTTTGACTTCGTTTGGAAATCCAGTTTCTGGATAGTTGGATAAAGAAAGAGAGCTCACACGGCTGAATATGGGTGCTGACAAAAAGAATCAAACCAAATGCAGTAGTATCTACCACTTACATCCGTTCTAAATTTCCCTGAAAAATCTGAGAACCTTTGTATTTAGCTATGGTGGTTAATAGGGAGAGTTTATAATTTCAGGAAATGGGTACTCTCTTTGTTTGCATGGCTAGACATAAATCTCTTATAGGCAATGGTTTCTCTTCTCTGTCACCCCTGTGAAACGAGATACTAAAGCTTTAGAGACCATCTCTCGGCAGGTGTTAAATAAATATTGATCTAATGTTAAACTTCACAATATATAAAGAATTGGGTCTAAAGGTACAAATTACAAGCACACTGAGAAAAAGTAAATGTTTACACCTCTTCAGTTCACAATACGGAAAGAAATCCCAACAGCTCATCAACAACAAGCTGGGCTTTGTTGTCAGGATGAATGTACATTACAGGGCAATAGCTGTTTAGGGCTGCGATACAGTGCACCCAGGGGTTGGACTGCAAAGCTTCCCCCAGCAGTGATGAGGGCGGGGCACTGTGCTCCCAAGAACCTTCCAGAAGAGGGCATTTTAGAATAGCCTCTCCCTGCCATTCTAAGAAGAGGGGACACGAAAACGGAACCACTAGCTTGAGTGATAAATGATTCAATTTAAAATGTTACAATATGGATGAACCTTGAACGCGTTATGCTGAATGAAATATGTGAGTCACAAAAGGACAACTGCTGCATGATCTCATTTATATGAAATATCGAAAAGAAGAATATGCACAGAAAGTCACAGGGTAGGATGAAGGAAGAAAGGGAGAGCCATTGTTGAAGGTCTTTGAACTTCTCTTCACAGGGCAGGTCTGCAGCGTCACTATGAGTGAGAACTACTCCGTGACAGTTGAGGGTTTCGTTCTGCTGTTTTGAATTTTCTGCTAACGGTGATAGAAAAGTTTGGAACGAGTTTAACATGAACACAACTAAGCCCACTGACTTGTATTTTCTAGAAGAGGATGAAATGGCAAATGCTTTGTCAACATATATTTTTTACACACACAAAAAAAGTTACACTTGAGCATTATGCAAGTACATTTGTGCCTTGTGTGTTTATATTGCATTCAAACTTGTTTTTAACTTTCCATACTGAACTATAAAGATTTTTCAAATATTAAACAAGTGAAGCAAAACAGTCATTATGAAATCATAAACAGCTACTAGCTTTCCCACTTTACTTCATTTTTATGCATTTTCTGTCAACCATGTAATTCCCTGCGCTTCAAAGAAGTTAACAACTTTCTATAATATAACCATACAGAGCACAAATATATACTTTAATAATGCTTAAATGTGGCAATAGCAAGGACATGTACTATGTACTTATTAATATGTGGTATTTAATATTTTCAAAGAATGTTTAAACTACATATATAACTGAAATTCCATATTTTTCTCATATTTCAAAGGAAAGATTATAAAAGAAAATTTCTTTGAAAAAGAAGACCTTCAACTATGAGCAAGGAAAAAAACTAACTCTAGAAACCAAAATCTTTTACTAGCACACCAGGGAAAAACGCAAATAACAGTTAATGCTGCATTTCTAATTCTGGCTAGGAGAAAATGGTCTGATAAAAAAATGATGTAATTGTATAGTGTTTACGTTATTATCAAGTGTCAGATCAAGATTTAGGTCCATTTGGGTTATCAACTACCAATTTTGGATATTAATAACTTCCTGGACAACAAACCATTTTAAACTTCATTGATAATGTAATTATCAATGAACACACAAACATTTACAAAAAGTTACATTTGAATACAGCTTTGTTACTCTCAACAATAGTGGAAAACCACTGTACTAAATAGCCATTATGATAATAATTTCCATTTATTGACTTTTTATATGTGCCAAGTACTGTCTCAAAATTAAAAAAAATAATATAACCTATTCTCTGCCATGAGTTCTTGGGCAGTGTAAATGGTTAACAAGTTTGACTGCTAACCAAAAAGTGTGGCTTGAGTCAGCTTGGCGGTCCCTTAGAAGAGAGAGGTAGCCATCTAGTCCTGAAAGTAGCCACGGAAAACCCGATGAAGTTCTACCCAGGCCTACTGACACACAGGTTCTTCACAGTTGAAATCAACTCGACAGCAAGTGATTTTACTGACTCATGTCTGACAATACTCACTTCTTGCATTCAGAGTTGTATGCTACTCACAAACTTGTGTGGAAGCAATGGTACAAACATGTCCACGGTATCATGGATCTGGACTGTGGATCAGGAGGCTCAAGTTCTAGGCCCTCTGTTTCTCCAAACAGGCTGTGCAAGCAAGTATCTTATGATATACACTATCATTCTGTGACCCACAAAAATAAGAACAGTGGTTCTTGACTATTATACACACAACAGAGCTTGTGTAATAGCAAACAATTTTCTGTTTCCTCAGCACTCCACTCAACCTATTAAGACTGTGTATGTATTATAGTGGGTGATATGGAAAATAGATGATAAGTTACTATGAATTCAATCATGTTCTGAAATGAACCTGTTGCTCATTCAATCCAACAATAAACTATATAGCTATCTCATGATGCTTCATCTACTTTTGGAATATTTGCAGTAATTTGGAGGCAATGTCTTTCTGTAGTCAGTCAGAACAATCACCTGAGTGTCACCCCTGACTGTGAAGTTTCTCGTGCTGCAGTTGCTGAGTGTGTGTGGGGTGCCACGCTCATACCAGCAATCAATATAAGAGCAACTGCATGGTGAGTGTAAGAATGCCATGCCATTCCATGTGGTCAACCGCTCTACTTATCTCAAGACCAACTTTCTATCATGCGGGCAGCCTTTGGTTTTCCTCTACTGAACAACTGTGGGCTACTACCAAGTGGGTGCAAACCATCTTACTCAAAGTGAACTTACAGGGTAGAATTGAACTGTTCCCTATGATTTCTGCAACTGTAAATCTTTACAGAAGCAGACTGTCTCATTTTTTCCCTGTGGAGAAGTTGGTGGTCTTGAGTAGCTGATCTTGCAGTTAGAACCCCAATGCTTAATTCAGAGCCACCAAGGCTCTGTACCTTGTGAGAATAACAGTAACCATTTAATCTATGGGCCAGATGAGGTATCAGAAGTTTTGCCTATTATCCCTAATCTTAACAATCTCCCTGCATGGTAGATATCGATCTATTGTACAGATAAAGAAGCTGGTATTCAGTAATTAAGTACTATGTTTAAGATCACATACCTGGGAAGGACTGAGTAAGAAGTCTGAGTCCAGGGGGCAGGCTTTTGCAGTGTGCATCATGCTAACCTTCTTTCTTGGAAATACCATTCATTTTAGCTTGACAAAAGTTACAACCATGAGTTCCTAAGCAGATTTTTTTGCCATTTTGTTCTTGAGACTTGGTTTCTTTCCCATCGAACTTTAATCAAATCAAGTCCATGACTCATTGCTGAGCTCATGGAATATAGAATATGTTGAGAGGGCTAAAATATGTATTATTATTTTTTATCCTATTTTCTACCATCTCCTCTCCACATCTATTTTCCATTTGATTTTTCTATTCTGCCTAAAGGTACATAAAAATTCATCCATACTCATTTCTTATGGTTCATACTTTTACAATGTTATGCATATACTCACATCAGGACATAAGTTAATATACAAAAAGCGGGGCTGAGCCCCGGTGGCGTAAGTGGTTAAATGTGGGACTGTGGCCTGCGGATTTTGCGGTTCAAATCCAGCGGCAGCTCTCAGGAGCAGCGCTGGGTAGCTCCCATGGCCACCAGAGGGCAGTGATGCCCACAAAAACAAACAAACAAAATGCAAACAGATTCAGTGTAATTTGTCATGAACAGGATGAAAAAATAAGCCTTAGGATTACTTCAGTTTTCACTCTCTTCATAATGTCCAACTACTAATATAATTATGGCAGAATGTATCGAGATTGATATAGAATTTTCAGACAATGCAATGGTTAGTTCTTTGTAGAGTTATCTTTTCTGTGTAAGAGATGTCACAGACTCTACACTTTGCAAAAATGGTCATTTGTGGAAATGGTCCAAGATTTGCCTGTCTTCTAATATTCCCAATCCAGTCAGAACTATGTGGCGAACTTCAAACTTTTGCCTTGGGTTGTGTTACTAGTACCTAATAGACTAGTTAGCGCCCCAGTGGTGCTATCAGATAAGTGTTGGATGGAGAGGTTCAAATATACCAGCAGCTCTGAGGGAGAAAGAGGACGCTATACGCTCCTGTAAAGATGTAACAAGCCTCAGAAACCCAATATAGGTTTGTTATGAGTTGGAAATTGACGAAGTGGAAGTGGTTTGGTTTTCGTTAACAGACTTTCAGATCATACTCCTGAGAGGCAGGTAGAAAGGATACTTATTACCTGAATGCAATTGAAGAAAATATCATCAGTTTAGGATTGTATGTACAGAAGGAGAAATATCTAACCATACTTATTTTGGCACAAGTAGCATTCTGTTGATTAAAAAACATTTTGAGTATTTATATGATTTCAAGAGAAATAGTGATTTTCTGTTACCTCAACAGTTCTTTTCTTGTCTCCCACTTATATTTTTAAAATGAAATATTCATTATTCCCATTTCAATTTCTAATGTTATTTTCTGTTTATGAAGTGAAATCCAGGTAACATTGTAATAAATTTCCCTTCAGTCTCATGATTGCTTTCAGTGTACAGAATCCAAACAGGAGAGGCTAAGTTATGAATATAAGTCTCTTTTACAATAATTCATTTTTATCTTGAAACAAATATCTGAAATTCAATTTCTTTCCTGTCTCAATATATTTTCTTTCACAGTCAGGGAAGCTTGCTTTATTATCTTTGTTCAATTTTAATAATTTTGCATCATGTTTATAAGATTTTATTTTTATGGGATTATATTAAGACTTCATCTTACATATTTTTCTCTCTTTGCAGTTCTTTAAAAAAATTTACTGTTTACCTAAAATATTCACCAAATGTCCTTCTATGATTAGTTGTTATTTGTTCTGTTATTCTTTGATGGAATCCACACAATCTTCATTTTGTATTCATGATGGATTACTTGTCTGAGCAAATATTACTTTGCATATATATATGTCTTTTTGGTCTCACAGAAATTTATCAACTTGTAGGCCACAGTTATATGAAACAATAGCTGAGAGACTGAAGATGGACAAAATGATAACTTACATACATGAAAACCTTATCATGTCCAAAGAATCGCCTCAAAATTTAAAAACATTTAAATTATCTCGAAACCCTTAGAAGACAGATATAACAAAACAGAATCTTGGCAGCTGCTCAACAGGTGTCAGAGTATATGGCAATGGAGACAAAGCATATCGTGGTGAATTGGTGGAATAATTACCCCAATGGGAACTTTAGAGGACCACAGGACTTTAAAAGTATGAAATATTAAACAGACATTTTAGTATCATTAACAGAATCTTAGATTGCATTCACTAATCAATGTAGTTCTTAGATTATTCAAAGTAATTTTTAAAGTGAGGAAATTAGGGACTACGTTATGCAAATAGACTTTTCTTATTATGGTCTTGTTGTTTTGGTATGAATGGTCATTTAGACTGACAATAAGATACATGTCACAAGACAACCTATAATGTAAGGTTATCAGGTCCAATATGCTTGCTGATCTCAGTGGAGAAATGAGATGAAATTACAGTTGGAAACTAATCAAGGAAACACTACTACTAAGACTCAAAGTAGAATAATAAACATGATTGGTACTTCCTGACATCCACAAAAACTCTTATAATTTAAATGGAAACACTTAATTCCTAGCACAGATAGATTTTGCTGCAGAGTATTATTACATTAATCTTAAAGTTACAGAATCTGCACTCAAAATATCCAAAACATGGGATATAAAATGTATAGTTGTTGTGTACTGTCGATTCCAAAAAAGCAGTCACCTGACAGAAAAGAACTGCCCCGATATACATTCCTAGTTGAAATTCTTACAGGAACAGATTTCCAGATCTTTACTCTTGTAGAATGGCTAGTAACTTCAAACTGTTAATCTTTAATCATTTCAAGATCATTTAAAATTAATCACATATTCCTGCTGCCTGAAGATAAGTGTGCCTTCCCCATCACTGATTAGCAGTGGATTACTTAATCCTTGTGCCAACAGGACTCCTTACAAACATGCAGACATACACATCTATGAATGCACACATCAACCAATTAGTCCACCAGTAATTTAGCCTTCATTTTCTGAGGGTCTACTCGTGCCAGCTTGTCTGCAATGTGCTGCTGACAAAGAGAATGTAGCTTTTTTCCTCAAGGTGTTCAAATGAACAAACAGTACAACATTGGAAATTAAAAGTTAGAAGGTAAAGGGCAGTGGCTCTTAAAAGTGGGTGAAGCAGACGGCTAAAAATGACTGGTACACTGTATTTCCCCAGCCTTAGAAATAGGCCAACCTTGAAGAGCAGAATGTGGCAGAAGTGATGAGGTTCTGCAGCAGTCTTGAGAGAAACTTTCACTTTTGTCTTTTTGGAGCATTCTGGGTACAGTGTTAAGAAGGCCATGTTGGGGGAGAGAGAAGCTCAGCCCATGAACAGCATTAAGATTTCAGACATATGGGTAAAGGTATATTAGAGCCTTTGGTCCTAGTCCAGTTACTGACTGACTGACTGAAGGCACTTAATGATCCCAGAAAATGCTTGCTTGAGCTCAGTTCTAAATGTTTCTCACAGGACAGTACTAAATAATAAATAGTCACTGTCTTAAACAACTATATTTTCGGTTGTATCTCATGGCTAATTAGTACTGTAGATTTACTGACATTAGTGAGAATAATAGCTGAACAACAAAGGAGAGTGAAATATGAAATGAAAGAAAAACTATCACTGCTCGTGTGAAGGGTTTCAAGGCATCATCTGCTTCTTTCAGAGAAATCTTAACTCATTTAGACGTGATAACAAGCCACCACGGGTACCCTCGCATTGGCTCAGCGTCTTGTCCTCATTATGGAACTTTCTTTCTTACTTGTTTTTTTAGGAGTCACACTCTTGAATTTCTATCTATGTCTTTTTTTTTTTTTGCATTAATGACTGCTGTGCTCTTTGACAGGTTCCTGCTTTGTTTACCTGCATTCCTAGCAAATACTGTTCTCATAAGGCTTTATGAGTTACAAGTTTCTTGGCTACCATTTCTAATTTAAAGGGATGGATTTTTTTTTTTTGGGGGGGGAAGGAAATTTTATAAGTGTCTGGCATATTGAAGCTAGCTGATTTAATGGTAAAGGTCTCTGAAAGGCTTTGAAGGTATTCAGATATTAGGCTAGAGAGATCACAATACATCACATGGATAATTATGACCTTCAATCATCAATGAAGGTCAATGACTGGGAGGCACAGTTAGCTTCATAAAGCAGGAATATGGGATTAATTCAAAATGATCTCCATGAAATGATTAAAATTGAGAAGGGGAAGGCCAAGGGATACAATTAATTTATTTGCTTCTTTTTGATACCTATCTGTCAGGTCCTGTTCTAAGCTAAGTAGTATCCCTGTCCTCATGGAACTTTTGTTTCTCTGGAAGCATAGAGTTAAATGAAGCAATAGTACTTAGTACATAGCTCGTGACTTCCAAGAGTGGGCCATTTGGTTAGTAGGACAGTTTTCAAATATGAATAAATTAGATATAAACTACTTATTAAAAAATATATCAGGGCATATCATTTTGATATGTATATAGTATATACAGCATATATAAACTGTATGTAGTACAGTGCATGATGCTACAGTGAGTTTGGAAGGGGAAATAACAATGCAAACATTCTTGCTTTAGGGTTCACTGGAAATAAAAATGACTAAGAAGTCACTTTTTGTGTGCAAACTAGGTGGGAGTTTATATTTCAGACCATCAACTTTGTATTCAATAGTTTAAACTACTCATCAGCCCCTGCCTCACGTCCAATGGTTTACCCTCCACCAGCTCCTTGATGTCTCCCTCTTGTGGAGTAAGAGAAAGCAAAGGGCTAACTTGGGTGAAATGGAAAACAGAAATCATTTTGAAAAAAGAAAGGAATGTGGTTGTGTGAGTGAGCTAAAGGAAGGATGAATTCTTAGCATTCTTCTAAGCCCCATTTTACTTTTGTAGTTTGCTTTTATGATTAGTGCACAAGTAGTTTATTGTAGACTGAGTTCTTTATGTCTCACAAATGTGTCTTTTCTAGCCCTCGTTCCTATCCAGATATTCATCATCATGAGCAATATTACCCAAAACTCATTGCCGTTGAGTTGATTCTGATTCATGACAATCCTAGGACAGAACAGAATGGCTCCTCTGGGCTTCTGAGACTGTAAATCTTTATGGGACAGCCCCATCTTTCTCTTATTGAGTGAGTGGTGGGTTTGAACAACTAACCTTGAGATGAGCAGCCCAACATTAAACTCATTGCCTCACCATGGATCCCTAAATCAACATAAGCACTTAATATATTTCCATCAAAATAAGTAATTCAGCTGTCATATAGATTTCAGATCGGGGCTGAGCCCCGGTGGTGGTGTAGTGGTTGTGCGCAGGACTGCGGCCCACTGGGATGGAGGTTCAATTCCAGCAGCGGCTCCACAGGAGCAAAAGGCTGGGCCTCGTACTCCCACCACCAGAGGGCAGTGATGCCCCAAAAACTAAAAAATAAGAAACAAAACAAAACAAAAAAATTTCAGATCAATCTTATCTTTCAAGTTATTAGTAAAAAACTACTGGCTTACGCTGGTAAAGTGGGGACTTTTCCACAATTATATATACTCCAAAATATTAAGCAAAATATTTGCCAGCATTTGGTTGGAAGTCAGTAGTTATTCTCCCTAAAAACTGTCGATAAAAGACCTCTGTGTGTCTTACAATAGATAGAGCTAACTCCCCTGCTGTTAGGATGATGGCTCACTTCCTTCGAAGTCTGTGGGTGAATTCACGTGCTGTTAATGATCTCTAGTCTAACCTGTTTGGCTAGGGCCCAAACTGTCAGGGACCAGTTGGAAGGAAGCAAGGTCAAAAAGCTTGCTAATAGGACACAGGGAGGTATTTCAAAGTCCTCAGAGATCAGACTGGAAACACTGCACATCCAGGGGAGTGGGGTCTGGTCTTGTCACATGAGACCCTGATACCTCCCCCTCCTATAACTTGTACCTCTAGAACAACTTTTCCTGGGATATATGTCCTTACTTATAATTAGGGGCCTTGCAGGGTGCTAAAGAGTACATAAGGTCCGGGACATGATAAAGAAGCCCCACTCTCTCTCCTGCCTCTCTCCAGCCCCCTCAGCGCCGGATGCTCTTGGCCTTTTTCCCCCCGGCTCCCTCATGTAATCCCTGCCCCCACTCGCTCTCTCTCCACATGATGACCTGATGGGCTGAGGTGAGCATGCTACCATGATGTGTCTGACTTTTATTATTCCTTTCTCATGCTCTCTATAACTTTACTATAATAAATAATAACTACGCTGTACAACTGCGCCTATCGAACCTGTGATGTATGTATCAGAGGCTGGCTTTCTCTCATATATCTCTGCCCTCCTGTCTGTTGGAAACCCCCAGAATTTAAGGAAAAGACATTTTTAAAACCTTCATACTGGTGCTGGAAAATAGGTATGCTTTTAACACTAATTAGTCAGCAGTACCGCAAGAGATTTGGAAGTGGACTTCTGGCAAGATGGCAACTGACAAACACATACCAGAGGGACTCCACAGAAATCCGCACAGGAGAGTAACTAGGGAAAATTCCACACTGTCAGGTCATAGGAAGAGCATCATAAATATAAGGAGGTACAGATCTAGTACCTGCACCTAGAACTAGTAGGTTTTGAGGAGCTGGGGGCTTTTGTCTTTCCACAGTGGAGGCTGGTTAGAGTCTAACCTTAGCCCCACACTGTCTCTGCCACATTGGGAATCCTGTGGAGCTGGCCTAAGGCCTTTATCTCGACACAGCCATAGCTAGCCGCCACCTCACGGCAGGGTTTCAACCCCTCCAACCCCACAATCAGAGATGGGGCCTCAGCTAAATTGTTACTTTCGTTGCCCTCTCTTCTTCCCTCCCCTCCCCACCACCAAGTCTCCTGGGCTTTTTCCCCTTCCTTTTTCTTAATCTCTTTTCTTTTATCTCACATGCTGCTGCCGACCCTTACCTATGGCACTAAGGCCTGCCATCCACCCAGCTGGGAGAGCTTCACCCTCTGCAGCATAACCGGTTGCTGGGGAAAGCCTTCCTACTTTTTCCAGGGAAATTCCACCCACCTTCCTCTAGGAAAATCCAGCCCACTTTCTTCTAGGGAAAATTCCACCATCTGCCCTCTGCAGCACTTAACACGAGGCTGGGGAAATCCTGCCCACTTTCTTCCTGCCTTCCACGGCACTCTTGTTGCGGCACGCAACCCCCCACTCCCTCTGCAGTGCCCCCAAGCTGCTGTGGGCCACATCATCATGACTTCTTATGAGATCACCCAGCGCATCATCGTCCTCATGGGTCCACAACCACTCATCCAGCATCCCCTGAGAGCCACCTTGCTCTCCAAGTAACAGAATACTGGTTGACTATGGAAAGAGTGAGGCCACAGCATGATAAAAATGTAGACCATAGTGCTATTAACTGCAGGAAGTTTAAAGCAGCTTTCCTACGAGTCTCCCAGAAAGAGTCCAGTGCTTTTTGTCTCTCTGAAAAATGGCACCTGGTTCCTCCAAAAACAAACAAACAAACAAACAAACAAACAAACAAACCAGAACACAAACAACAACTATCCCCAATGACCTCCATGAAAAAACAAGGGAAACAAAACGCAATGTCAAAAGATGTCCGGAACCTAATGACATGCATACAAAAAGCAGACATTGATTTGCCACAGAAAATTTCAGAATGCTGTTTGGAGTCATACAGGATATCAGGGAAGCAATACATAAAAGGATGAAATGATAGAAGAGATAAAGACTATACACCAACGGGAAATACAATAGCAAACTCATGGACGTCACCAACTGACTGGTGGAGGACAACCGCACCAGTGACCTGGAGAACAGCTAAGCAGACTTTAATAAATGTGAACAAATATCTAATAAGATCATCAGAGAAGGTACAGAAAACCTAAGAGCTATGTCTGATGCCATGAAAAGGAACATCATCAGAATAATTAGATTACTGGAGGAAGACACAACAAAGACAACTACAAAAATAATGAGAGAATTCTTATAGAAAACCTCCCCAGCTTAATGAATGAAAACCAGGTAATCATTCAAGAGACTGAAAGAACACAAACTAGACTGAATCCCAAGAAGTCACCAAGGCACATAAGAGTTAAACAATCCAACTTTGAGAAAAAGGAGAGAATCATGAGAGCAGCTAGGGGAAAATAAAGGTCCCCAAATAAGGATATGCTCAGACTTATCAGCAGAAACTATGAAGAAGAGGAGAGAGTGGAGTAATATCTTCCAAAAATTGATGGAAAATAACCCAAACAAGAACACTCTATCAAGCCAAATTATCTATCAAGGTAGATGGAGAAGGAAAAATTTAAAGAAGACATTAGAAGACATCCAGCCCTACAAAAGATCCTTGCTGACCCAGTATGGGCAGAAGAACAGCATTTGCCAAGCACAAATAAGAGACCTCCACATAGAACAAGCCCACCCAGAGAGTAACAAAGCATTGCCTTAGGGTGAAAAGAAGTCAAGAATGAACCACACACACGCACAATACACTGCTAAGAAAGGGAGGTAGGAAAACACTCCATACAAGAAGTATAAAATAACACCAGAGACTCCACAGATGGAGATTGTCAATGGACTGAAATCAGGCATTAAAAGACTGAGGTAGTCAGACTGACTTAGACAATACAACCCATCAATCGGCTGCCTATAGGAAACACAATTCAAGACTACCACCCTGAATTGCCATGGCTGACAAAATAGGCTGAAACAACCTAGGCTGAGAATCAACGGCTGGAGCAAAACATACCAAGCAAACAGCAATTCAAAAAAAGCAGGGGTTGCAATCCTAATCTCAGATAAAATTGACCTCAAAGTGCAAACCATAAAAAGAGATAAGGAAGGACATTATGTAATGCTCAAGGCACTGGTAGACAAAAAGCAACTAAGCATTTTAAACATATATTCCCCGAATGAGACACCCACCGAATATGTTAACCAAACGCTCCAAAAGAGGAAAAAAGAAACCACAGCTTCAATAATAAGAGTAGGTGACCTTAATACACTGCTCTCTGAGATTGAAAGATCATTAGCCTTAAGAGAAATCCAAATTAAAATAACAATGAGACACCACCTAACATACTCAAAGAGAGCCCAATTCAAAAAATCAGAAAGTAACAAGTGATGGTGGGGCTGTAGGGAGATAGCAACTATCATCCACTGTTGGTGGATCTGTAGGTAAGTATGTACAGCCATTAAGGAAATCAATTTGGCAATATCTAAAACAGACAGAAATTGAGCTACCATATGACCCAGCAATCCCCCTACTGGGCATATACCCAGAAGAGGCAGGAAACAAACCATGGTCAGAGATCCGTGCTCCAATGTTCATAGTGGCAGAGTTCACAACTTTGAGGAGATGGAAACAACCCAAATTTCCATTATCAGATGAATGGATTAAAAAATGGTGGTATGTGCATACAATTGAGTACTATGCATCCCTAAAAAACAGCAATGAACTCATGAAGCACATGGCCACATGGGAAGAACTGGAGGAAATTATGCTAAGCAAAGGAAGCCACACACAAAAGGGCAAAGACATGAAGGTAAACAAGTGGCCATCTAGCTAAGAAGCAACAAAGCTGACACGAAAGAAGCACACAAGCCTGTGTTGATAGGATCAGGAATGAGGCATCAAAGAACAAAAAATCATATCATTGTGAATAAAACAGAGTGTGGAGTGGAGACACAAAGCCTATCTGTAGGCAACTGGACATTCCCTTACAGAATGATCACAGGGAGGAGATGAGCCAGTCAGGGTACAGAATGGGAACAAGGAAACATACAACTGTCCTCTAGTTCTTTAATGCCCACCCCCATACACACACACACACACACACACACACACACACTATCATGATTAAATTCTACCAACAGATATACACTGGTACAGATAAGAATGGAAAACAGGAAATTCAGAACAAATAAACCCTAGACCAATAATGAGAGTAGAGATTCCACAAAGGTACGGGGAAGGTGGGGATTAAAGGGAAACAGTTCACAAAGATCTATATATAACCCCTCTCTGGGGAATAGGACAACATTAAAGTGGGTGAAGGGAAAATTCGGACAGTGTAAGACATGAAAAAAATACATACATTATCAAGGATTCATGAGGGAGTGAAAGTGGGGAAGGAGACAAAAATGAGGAGGTGCTACTAAGGGCTCATGTAGAAAGAAAATGTTTTGGGAATGATGAGGGCAACAAATGTACAATTGTGCTTGGCACAATGGATGGATGTATGGATTGTGATGAGAGTTGCAAGAGCTCCCGATAAAATGATTTAAAATAATAAAAGATTTGAAAGTTTGTAATTCAACTCTGTAAGGCACATTGCACAAAAATTATTCATGGGCATACAAAGAAGATCCACAAAAGGAGAAGAAGTGGAAAGCAACAAATAGTATGAGTAAGGAAATGAACGAGAATGACAATTTTTTCAAAGTAGCTATTGATGAATTCTGCTTAAAAAAAAAAAGAGGAGGCAAAAATTCCAGGTGACTTCACCATAGCAACTGGAAAGGAATAGGGTAAATTAAAACATGCCCAGGTCATATGGTCAAAGTAGAAGGAGTAAGATTAGCATATTAAAGTAAATGCATAAGAAACACGTTAAAAATGCAATTTAGGTGGTGTGATCATGAATTGTCATTGCACCAGGTAACAGGCATCAGAAAATTTGTAACAAACAACAAACAAACAAACAAAAACTTGTTGGTGACAATGAGGGGAGTCGGAGTGTAGACCCAAAGCCCATCTGTAGACAATGGAGCATCCCCCTAGAGGGGGGTTGAAGGGAAAGGGATAAGTCAATCAGGGTGTAGTGGAGTACATATGAATCACATGATATAACTCTGGTTCCTTAAGGCTTCTTCACTCTGGACTGTACCGGAGCTGGTACACAGGTATAGATAAAACAAAAAAAACTCATGACACATGGAATCCAGGAACAGCAATGGGAATAGCGATACCAAAGAGAAGGGGGAAGGGGCAGAAAGAAGGGGAGGAAGGGGGAACTGATTAAAATGATTGCCACATAGCCACACACTCCCCCAACCCTTCAAGGGGAAAGAACAACAGAAACCAGAGGGGAAGGGAGACAACAGTCATGTGAGATATGTGAGATATGACAATAATAATTATTTATCACGGGGCTATGAGGGTGTGGGGGCTAGGGAAGAAAGAAAAGATGGGCTGATCACAAAGGACTCAAAAGAAAGTAAATGTCTAGAAAAGAACGATGGCAATATATGTACAAATGTCTGATATAATTGATGTATGGATTGTAGTAAGAGTTCTAAGAGTTCTAAAATAAATTCTTATTTTAATAAGATCCTAATAAAATGGTCTTTAAAAAAAACCCAAGTTAGGTGTGCCTATGTTATTATCAGAAAAAGTAATTTGAAGAAAAAGAGTATACATTAGAAGAGGGGGAAAAAACCCTATATTTTCTCAAAGAGTAGAATTCAGCAAAAAGTTCTTACGTGCTACATGATACTAAATGGAAAAATCTAGCAAAAAGCGATGAAAGCAACAATAGAGAACTTGGACACAGGATGAGGTAAGACAAGAATGAAAGGCAGTTTTCAAAGTGATTTAGAAAGTCCATGTAAAAACACGTAAGAGATGAAAAGCCATCAATATCAGCAATGATCATACAGCAGGATAAGAAGCACACAGAGACCAAAGGACCTGCCATCTAAGAAAACAGCATCAACTATCGCCAGTGCAAAGAAGTCCCAAGGGCAGAATCGTTAAGCAAGAACCTGACTGCTAGCTAAAGGCTAGTGGTTCCAACCAACGCAGGCGCTCCATGAGTGGTCTCCTGTTGTGAAGACTGGGCTAGAAAACCCTATCATTATTTTGTCACATGGGGTTACTATGAGTTGAATTAGATTTGATAGCAAATAGCACAAAGGAACATTCTCATTAATGAAAAAGAGGGCCCAAATCGATCCTTGTGCAAACAACAAAAATTAATAATGGAATCACATCTAAATAGTGTGTAGTAGGCAGTGATGCCATTTTGGGTAGAAGAGGTTTATGAGGACCTTCAGGAACACCTTTTTGGGAGCATCTCTGTCTCTGGGGAAGAGTAGGGCAGCCTCCCGTCAGACGTTTAACCAGCTGTCATCTTAGAGACAATTGTTTTTAAAAGCTAACAACTTCACATTTCTAAGGAGTCTGGTAGTGCAGCTGTTTCACAATCATCACTTACTACAAATTCTAAAGAGGTACTAGGTTTCGTGAAATGCCAATTGTGTTAAAAGAGTGGCAAGATGAGGCTCGCAGCTTCCCAAAAGATTTAGCGCCTCAGAAATTCTAGGGAGCAGTTATGAGAAACGGAGTGCTCTTTCTTATATGATCACTATGAGAAGGAATTCACTCAACAGTAGTGGCTTTGGTTTGGAGTTTGGTTTACATTTTATTTAAAATCACCATTAAGTGACTTTATTTTCTGAATGGTTCTATAATCCATTATCCATAGCCTATAATATTCTATAAAAGCTATCTTATATTCTGAGTCATATTAGGCAATATAATGTTTTAAAATTAATATTCAATATTTTATTTGCAATTAAATTTACATATATGCACTAAAAATGACCTTACCTTTTCTTCTGATTGCCTTAGAAGAGCAAGTATTACCTTAAACTAATACCTATATTTCTTTTCCTCTGAAAAATCTTACTAACATTCAGTCTAACAACAAAGAATGCTACCATGCTGAGCCAATAATGGTTCAGGAATATGACCTATGAACAAGATCACTTTTCTTGCTCTGAAAGCTATATGGCAGTGAAATGAAGGCCACACTCAAAGAGGGAACTATCACTTACTACAGACTCTAAAGCAGATACTAGGTTTCGTGAAATGCCAATTATATTAAACGAGTGACAATGAATAACGAAACAGAAGAATGATAATATGATTATAATTAAGAAAAATAAGACAATTTTGAGGAAAGTAAGTTCAAAGCAGGGAGAAGATGAGAGCAGAAATTGCTACCCAAAGCAATTTCTAAAATCTTAACAGACAGGTCGGTGATACCTTTCATCTCCAATAAGATCATTCACTTAGAAAATACTTCCTGGAATATACAAAGCACTATGCAGTGCTAGAAAAGGCCCAGTGCTTGTCTGTAAGGGATTTATACTGCGCTGAACAAAGCAGTCTTACAGCAGAGTTGGTGGAGGTTGAGAAGACAATTAAGAAATGTGGGCTGAGCCCAGTGGCATAGTGATTGAGTGCGGAACTGCGGCCCATTGGCTTGGCGGTTCTAATCCAGCAGCAGCTCTCCAGGAGCAAGCTGGGTAGCTCCCACGACCACCAGAGGGCAGTGATGCCAAAAAAATAAAAGAGAGAAAGAAACGTAAAAGGAAGTAAACGGGAGAGATGATGAGAAATGCTTCATTCTAGAACAGAATGTTGATTGGTTCTATGAAAGAGCTCGGCCAGCATAGTGAGTTCCACATTGAGCTGCTAATTCCAAGGTCAGTGAATCCACCAGGTATGGCCTGGGATAAGGCTGTCTACTCCTGTAAAGATTTAAAGTCCCGGAAATCCCAAGGGGGCAGTTCTACTCTGTCCTCTAGGGCTACCATGAGTTGGAATGGATTCCATGACAAGGAGTGGTTGTGTTTGACTTGGTTTTAGGAGTGCCTGAGTAGCAGGACTCACTGCTTTGAGTGCACCCTAGAGTAGCAGGACTCAGTGCTTTGAGTGCACCCCAGAGGCCGTAAAAGAAGATGACGTGGTGATCTACTTGTGAAAATCAGACACTGGAAACCCTCCGGAGCATATTCTCCTCCGACACATGTCGGGGCACCATGGCTTAGGGCTGACTTCATGGCAGTTGCAACAGCAAACTACTTAAACCCGGAAATCATGTTTGAAGTGACTGAGAGTCTCCCATAAGCATACCCTTCATATAAGAGACTAATTGCTCTAGGGCTAGCTTTATAGCATTTTATATACTACCAGGCTGAAACATGACTAAATTATCGTGTTAAAATTATCTCATTTTCCACCCTACACACGACCCCAATCTTAACATTTGGTTATGTCAATACCTATATATTTCTGAATATTCACATATCTTACCTGGCCAAAGAGTAAAGAAAATATTTGACATTTTTCTAGAGGATTGCATGACAAATGTATATATATATATACCAAAAACTGAAAAAACACCCCCCAAATCAAAGCTCCATCTCACCATTACTACTCAATGCTGCCTTATAGAAAGAGTAGAACTGTCCCTGTGAATTGAGACAGTAACTTTTTCCCCCACGTAATTATTATTTTTTAGTTGTCGCAAAAATATAAACAAAAATCCTCCAATTCAACAACTTCTACATGTATAATTCAACGCCACTGATTATATTTTTTGTGTTATACAACATCCTTTCATTATTCCACTACCATTAATTTAACTCAATGACCTCTAAGCAAAAATTCACCCATGGTGGCCATTGATCAAATTTGGCGTCTTTATTTCTTTTATAATAGCTTTCTTGATATAATATTCACAGAGCATATACTACCATAGTGAAATTGATTTTTAAAAGAGCAAGAATATCACTTTTTATGGGAGTAAAAGCTTCATGTTTCTCCCTTGGAATAGCTGGTAGTTTTGAACTTCTGGCCTTGCATTTAGCAATCCAATATGGAATCCATAACACCACCCATGGTCCCTATACACAAAGCAGCTAAAATAGTCTTTAATATGCTACTGAAAAATAAAGGGGAAAGCCAACAATTAAAAGCAGATCTCCAAAGTGTTTTGGCCTTCAGGAGAAGATGAGATTGGATTGGAACTGGGTCGACAGAAAAGGCAACATTCTGAGGTAATAATAAATGGTGCATCCTAACCATAAGGTGTGCAAGACAGAACCTGCAGGCAAGAAATTAAAGAACCAAATGTGAAAAGTGACAGAAAGGGTTCCAATCAGCAGGGGCTAGATGCAGGCTTCCTGTGAGTTATGAGTTTAAAGAGTTTAAAGAGCTAAAACTAGAAAACTTTTTTGTGGGGGAGGAGAGCCCTTCAAAACATGGGAGAAAATCTTTGTGATCCTATTTACAAAGAAGTTCTTAGATATACTCCCAAAATCATGAATCATCAAAGGCAAAAATGATATAGTAAATGACATCAAAATGAGAAATGTCTCCTCAAAAGACAGTTAATAAATAGAGAAGCCAAAGAAATGGAGAATCATATATGCAAAATATCTGTTATAGGCCTGTATCCCCTATATATAACACATTTATTTAACTTACTCAGAACACAATAGCTGTTTTTATAAAGGAAAAAAAAGGTTTGAATAAATCACAGTACAATAGAACGACAAATTAGCACAGGAAAGATAAATAATATTATTATACACTAAGAAAATTATAATTCAAACTATGAGGAAATACTACTGCATACACATTAGAATGGCAGGTATCAAAAGACTAACACTAACCAATGTGAGCAATGGTACGATATGGTGAAACAAACTCTCAGGCATTATTAGTGGATATGTGAAATGGTGCCATGTGGAAAACTATTTAGAAATTCTCGATAAAGTTAAGCATATGTTTTCCACTTAATCCATACATTTAAGTCTAAGATGTTTACCTAATGAAACAATTATATCCACACAAAGATAATGATTAATATACACAGCAACTTTATTCAGAATGGTTTTATACTGGATGTAACCAAAATGTCCATCAACTGGAGATTATAAAAAAACTAGTATAGCTATATAATGGAAATAAAATGGCATACATTCCTAATAGAGGCAATAGCCTAGATGAGGCTCAGAACTATTCATAAAAGCTATACACTGTATAGTGCCATTTGAATGTAACTGTAGAATAGGCCAAACTACAATGACAGAAAGATCAGTGGCTCTCAGGGCCCTGCAGTGCAGAAGGGAACTAACTGTAAAATGGCATTAGAAAAATTTGGGGGGTGATCAAAATACAGCACTGGTTACATTTGGCAAAGCTCCACCCACTGTAACTTTATAATTGGTACATTTCACTCTCTCTAAATTTTGCTGTAATAAAATTAGTTCAAATTATGAAAGATATTTTGAGATTTCTTTTGTGGTCATCACTGCCTCTGGTGGTCATGGGCACTACCCAGTGCTGCTCCTGAGA
This sequence comes from Nesogale talazaci, assembly GCA_004026705.1. Lineage (NCBI taxonomy): Eukaryota > Metazoa > Chordata > Mammalia > Afrosoricida > Tenrecidae > Nesogale > Nesogale talazaci. The sequence goes on from PVJH01003392.1 coordinate 125,136, forward strand.
GCTGCTGCTGGATTTGAACTGTCAAGCCCGTGGGCCACAGTCCCACACTCAACCACTTATGCCACGGGGCTCAGCCCTTAAGATTCTTATATATACTTCATCACTGTAAATTTCACAGCATTAATAACAAAGAACTAAGATAGCATGCAACTGAGGTGTTTCTCTTCCAATGATTTTTTTTTTTTAAACACACACTCCAGGGCATCAAAAAGTTCATGGAAAAAATGGAGCTGAAAGATAATGGAATTTTACTACAAACTTTTAAAAGGCCCCTTGTGTGTGTATATATAAGATTATCAATTCAACTTTTTTCAGCTGTATAACTTAGTGATATCCATTACATTAATCATTGCATAATCATTACCCTGAACAGATACTCACTCTTATGGGGCTTCTTTCTATGGGACTGCTGAATGTTTAAAGGAGCTCATAGTTAACTGGCACATTTTTAAGGTAAACCAAGCACTAGGGTATTTTAAAATATGTCCTTTCTTCAAAAGTGCCAGCATGTAGGATTCAAAGTTAAGACTTAAGTCGAGCCATTTCTAAACAATCTTCAATAAGTTACAAAGAAAACAAACCCTTCGTATTTATTTAACAGTCATTTTAACAGCAGGAAATTTCAACTCCTGATCTATGACATAATGACCAAGTTACTGAAATAAATTCAAGATATGGTCTATTTTGTGCTAATACAAATACATAAGGATTTTCTTTCCATTTTAGCTAGTCAAGAGAAACCAAACCACCCGCTTGTTGGATTGTGATTGTCACAGGAAATGTCCACAAGGCAAATCAATATGACAAGATTATCCTAAATAAATACATGAAGGAGGTGTCATGTTTTTCCTGTCAAACTTCATCAAGATAAAAAAGCCAGTTTTCATTTTTTAAGCAGCATTTCTGTCACAAAGGAAATATTTCTGAAAATATATTTTCTGCTTTTAAAAATGATATTGGTGAGATTTTTGTTCTATCATTTCAGTACCTTTTGTGACCACTATTTGTGAGAGAGGTAAGAGAAAGTTTGGGGAGTGTGAGACTCATCTAAAAGGCTTTCTTAACTGAAAACAGTTGAGCGATGGCATGGCCCTTACATTTTCTATTTTCGACTTTTTGGTAAAAATAATCGAACCTAAGTTCAATAAACTATCTTCATGCTATTTTATTTAAATATATCATGCAACAGAAAAAGTCTTGCTTTAATCAATAAATAATTAATAATTAAGAGGCCAAAATAGTAAGATAGCTGTCCTTATTTTCACAGCAGAGATTATGACACATGGGTGTATTGAAATAGGTCCTTTCTTCAAAAGTGCCAAATTCTTACTCCGCAAAAGAGAAAGAACTAGAATACTTATCACTGAAATAGAAGTTGAATAATTCCATGACGTGCCAGGGAGCTCATCATTTATACATTCCCCATTATTTCACATTTGTTAGAGCTAATAATAGTATAAAAATGCCTTGAAAAAGTGCCTACATCTTTAGGCCACTAGAAACATTGAAAGGAGTCCTGGTGGCCTAGTGGTCCTGAGTTGGGCTACTGACTGGAAGGTCAGCAGTTTGAAAGCAGCAGCCACTTTCCAGGAGAAAGATGAGGCTTTCTATAGTCTCAGAAACCATAGGTGCAGTTCTACCCTGTATGAGTCAGAAGCGACTGCATGCTGTGAGATTGGTTTCAGTTTCAGATACGTTTAATAAATGATTTTAAGATTTGTTTTTTATGACTTTAAATGAAAAAAAAAGTTACGTAAGTATCCTAGAGAAACCATTACCAAAGGATAATTAAACAAATCATTGGAACGTTTAGAAATAATGAGACATCCCTGGGTGACTACCAGTGTGGCGATCTACTCCCAAAAGCCCAATGAAATGGTTCTACTTTGCACACAAAGGGCTGCCACCAGTCGGAATTGACTCAACACAGCTAACAATAAGAAAGAAGCTGTAAACAGAATACCTTAACAGTATTCCATAATACTCTGCAGTAAGTAATTGGTCCTATTTTCAATCTTACAGACTTACTTTGTTTTTGACCTTGGCAATTGGCTTAATGTATGACTAGTCTCCTTTCAGCATAATCTGAAGAGGTAGAATTTGAAAAAGATCGTTATACTCAGAGTTACAGAGAATAAAATATTACACCAATGTATGGTTTTCCCATACATTGTGGTAAACATGGCTCATCCATCAGGCTATTCTAGTCCCAAGAGAATGTTCAGGTTCTAGAAACTGGTTTTGAGCTTTAATGTCTCAACATTCAGAATTTAGAGGCACTCTTTTTTTTTGTTGTTTTGTTTTTGGGGCATCACTGCTCTCTGGTGGTGGGAATAGGAGGCCCAGCCTTGCTGCTGGATTTGAACCTCCAACCCAGTGGCCCGCAGTCCTGCGCACAACCACTACGCCACCAGGGCTCAGCCCTTTAGAGACATTTTTAATGCATTTTTTATAGAGTTATGCTATTTGTCTGGTTCTGTAAAAATGGTGTGGCTTCAGATCTCATCTAACTTCATGAGTCAAGGAGGATCATCATCATTAGCAATAGCACAGAGTGGGCTTTATAACTCATGGCCACACAGAACTCATAGACCAGACTCACAATTGAGGGGGTTATTCAAAATCAGAATAAATTAACAGGAACAACTCAAGACAGAGTTCTACCAGAATATCTTCTTCTTGGTACTCCCTCTTCTTGGTACTCCCACCCCTTGGCCCTTTGCCTGGCCTCTGCCCTGCTGTAGCAAGTGCTATAATGGGCTTCAGCTCCACTGAAAAATACTCAAAGGCATTCCAATTACTCCCAGAAGCCTTCTGCCCTAAGGCACTCAGCTCTCCTGCTCTGTTCCATGGTTTGGCAATCCCAAACTAGTCCTATGCTACTGTCATGTTTATGTTGTCTTCACTGCCTGTCTCCTGGCTCTAGGAGGCTCTCAGCACAGAGATCCCAAAGTCCAAAGAACAAACCCATTGCCAGCTCTTGATGGTAATGAAGTCTCCATTCAACTCCATTTAGTTCCCTTTAAACTGGTAGGATGGCAAAACTGACCAATTTCTACAAGGGTTCCATGTACTTTTGTATCCTAACATAACTAACTGTCCAATCCCCTTAGTGGGCCTTCATTTGCTTAGTCTTAGTAGTTCTGGGGGTTTGAAGGGCCTTATTAAAGCAATTCACTGCACTACACGTCTCAGGCTTGTTTCTTCTCTCCTTTACACCCAGAGATCTCACAGTAAAAGAATCCCAGAAAACATTGCAGATGCAATGTTGATCAAGAGCAGTCAAGCTATAGCTAACCTGGCATTTCAAAATCAGACAAAAGAGAGTAAAAGGTAATAAGAATGAAAACAAATTATCACTATGTTGGAAGGGAGGTGGCTTGACAGGATTTTGAGAAGTTAATTTATTTACTACAGAGAACCAAAACCTAACATCTTTAGGCATAAGGACCTGAAGTAGGGAAGATGTTTTGCAAGAGGGGCTAGTATTTTGCTCAGCAGGGATGATTGGTAGCTTCCAGAAAAGGAATTTTCCTCTCATGAAATATTTACAAAAAGTATGTGTAAATATGCAAAGGCGATTCCTTCAAGGAAAGTTGTTAAGATACCAATACAGAGAGGCGAGCAGAGAAAATGGATTGAACCAGTTCTGCAGTTGGCAGGCAGCAGGCCCTCCTGGAGGGCTGGAAGTCTCATGAATCTCTTCTCATCCCTGTCATTGGATTCATCACTGCTTCTTCCCATGCATTCTGAAGACAAAGCAATCAGTAGCACTCTGCCTGGGACCTGACTGAATCCTTAAGAAATAACAGAACAGCTCTACCAAGCAAACTTTGAGGTTTAGGGGGAGAACGCTACACGCAATGCCTCACTTCTAATGTGTCACATCCAGAAAGTGGTAAGCATGAACAGCATTCTAAGTTATCACAAAATATTTATGTGAGGGAGAAAGATGTCTTGATTTTATTTCCTTTTTATCCAGCAAATGCTCTTCAAAGGCTCAAGGGAGGACAAAAGAAAAGAAAAAGGACACGGTTCTTTTCTATGTCACTTTAATAACCATCACTAGGAAAATACTGTGCTTTCAACAAGAATTTCAAAAGGCAGGTAAATTAAAACTAGCCAATGACCTGTTATCAGTGCAGATGATCTGCTGTGGAGAGCACTGCCACCCAATTCTATTTTTGTGCAGAGCCGGTGTGAGAGGCTTGGGGAGGGTGAGCTGGGGCTGTTCACAGATTCCACTCCGTGACTCCGCATTCATAATTTTTGACCTTCAAATATCACTGAATTAGGCTTCCAAGTAAAAGTGTTTCCTTTTTGGCACCTTTTTCTCTTAGCCACAATCCCTGATTCTCAATTTGGGAAACAATTCAACAGACATTATTTATAGAATTATTCTAACACGGACCATACCACATACTCTACGTTTATAAATGTCTAGTCAGTCAGTGCCATATAGCAATATGTTACCTCTACTTTGTATTTTTACTGACTTGGAGTCAATAAAATCTTGCCTCCCCAGTAACATTTTAAGCATTTTAAATAATAATAATAAAAAAACCACATCATAAATTGAATTCCTGCTAGCACTCTTTCATTCAATGGATAGAGTAATTTTTGTGCCTAGCACCAGATGGTTTCTATAGGGATTAGGAGGCTAACCTTTTAACTCATAAGTCAAAGAAAATAATAGGTATGGTATTCCAAGAGAAGCACAAAGATATGCAGTTGTGGATGGAGAAGACTCGATGGAGGAAATAACAGTTGGTTGAGCCATCCTTGAAGGAAGAGTAAGGTTTTAGAAACTTATTTGAAAAATTGGAAATAGCATTTTTTTCCTCCCCTATGGTTAAAGTACCAAAAGCTGTTAGGAAAAGGAAATTAAAAACAACAACAACAAAAGGAAAAAAAAATAACAGGCTTTAAAAGGGCAGCCATTATCCAACTATGCAGAGATAATGACCTTATGGTCTGTAGGTTCATAAAAAGTTAGCAAAAACTAACTCTGTGTTTTGGAGTTAACTCCAACTCAGGGGAGAACTAACCATTCCGTAGTATTTTCTTCGCTATAATCTCTAAAGAACCAGATCATTAGGCCTTTCTTTTATCCACAGTACTGCTTGGTGAGTTTGAACTGCCAAGCCTTCAGATAGTAATCAAACACAAACCATCTATCTGCATCATGGAGAGACCTCATATATTTAAATATGATCAAACTAAACCCATTGTACTATATTCTGCTTGATTTACCTATCAATATTAGTAAAATCGGCTTGCTAAAATAAGCTCCAGTCAGCAAATTCTTTTTAATGATTTAACATTCATTGTATGAATGTTCTAATACTTACTTTAGATATTTCAGCTTTTAAGACAGAGTATTATATCAATCAACAAAATTTAGCAGAGAAGGGAGAGGGAAGAGAATGAAGAACAATCTAAGCAGAGGAAATAGCTGAAAAAAGGTGTGGAGTTGGGGCAGCACTGGCTAGGTTATGGGAACAGGGAGTACTGCTTTCTTCTAGTTTTTGAGTTCTGTAGGATCCATGTCTATGCGACCCTCCAACCAGATTCTAGAAAGTTCTGAATGAATGGCAGTTTAGATGTTGGACACCATCAGGAGGGTATGTTGAACCACTGCAGATTGTTCAAGAGTGGTACTGTAAACAGAGCTGAAATGTAGATGATCACTGAACCACAAACAAGTGGTGAGTTGAAGGAGGGAATAAAGGCCACAAATCTAGGAGGAGATTGGTGTTCTTAAGTGGAGCATGCTCCCCACCCTCATTTCCCCAACTCATTTGGTTCACAGACTCCCCAAACCCCGAAGCAATGCAGTTAGTTAGCTCAACCACTAAGCTACCAGGGTTTCTACAGATTCTTAGTTTCTTTATATAAAGCACTGGGTACATTTATATATATAAATGTACACATGTGTTCTCTCTCTTTCCTTGTTCATCTAACCCAGTTACCAAGCTCTGGCTCAAGTACTGTCACCCTGGGAAGCTTTCCTTACAGCGTTACAACAGCGCAATGCAACACCTTACCTCTTTAACTGATTTGCAGGTTTGACTCTGTCTCAAATGCTCGCTTTCTGCAGACCCTCTTCTAGACTTTGAGGCCTCCACACCTACCTACATGCCAGACTGCAGCACTCAATAAAAGTTTGCTTAATGAATGCCTGAAAGTCCCCAAGGTCCTCATGTTCAAGTGCCACTTAAATTGGGAAACCAAAGAAGCTGTGGGTTGGCTGACTAAAATTCACTATTTTTCATATAATGGAATTCCATAAGAATGGAGAGTCACCAAGGAAAATAAGTCAATTACTTTGGGAAGCTTATTCTCACAATAGGAAATCTATCAACGTTAACAGCACTGGAGCGCAGAGGCGGACTCATTAGGGAGCTGCTTGAAATGCTCAATATCAGAGAAAGAATATCAGAACTCATTGCCAGTGATCAAATAAAACCACTGGCAATGTACACTCCAGCAGAAAATTCCAACAAGAAGATAAATGGTTTACAGAAATTACAGTCCAGGCACGGGAGATCAAGGGGAATAGAATTTAGAACAGTGGAAATTTTACAGCCTTCCTTTATTGCTGATCACAGCAGTAAACTGCATTTTAAAATGTTTTCATAGAAATAGTCACTAGAAAATCTGAGTAACACTGTACTACTGGCAGATCCTAAAACACCACAGTGTCTCTCAGAAGATAATAAAGACCTGATTCAATCTAATTGTGTATATATTTCCGATTCATTGAAAAATACTAAATTCAGAGGCTTCGCCGGCTTGTAGAGATAGTGAAGAGGCTGTATACCAAAGTTCTCCACAATGTAACCACGCAGTTTTCAAACATACCATGGATTTCTGGGTTAAGTGGCTGCTGAGGAATAAAATGCTTGGGTCTCCCAAGGACCGTTTACTCAGTTTTCACATGTTCTCTCTCTTTCTTCAACGATTCTTCATTACAACTGCACATAAACAACCTGCCTTCCAGTGTGTATCTCTCTCTGCTTCATTCCTCTGTCTCTACTCCACCTCCATTCTTGGCACACTAGAATTTGATTTTGCTTTTGTCACGTTATTGAAATCTCTCTTGCCTCTTTGTGGTTACATTCAATGCCTACTGTAGGCCTTACTCTTCTTGACATCTCAGTAAATAATTGACACCACTGGCCACACACTGAAACTCTTCACTACACAAGCTTTTCTGGGTCTCTTTTCCCCATGAATCCCTGAAATCCTGACATTGCCCAAGTGTGCCTCTTAGTCCAAAGGTTCTGTCACACACTCCTATGGCTCTAATAGCTATCCATATGCTATAGCTTCTAAATCTGTATCTCAACCCTAGTTGCCAGAGATATTTAGTATTTTAACTCCTATTCTAGTCTCCAGAGAGCCTTTTGATGACCACCAGCAGGTTAAATGCCCTCATTTTCATGTCTTTGAGGTTAATGTAGTCAGTGCTAAATTTCATCTTAGATAGCAAACTCATTCCAAGCAGTTACACTTCTCATTCTTGGTAAGAATGCTTTGATAATACCGATTCTCTCCTCTATTCTCTTCCTCTCCTTACTTGTCTTATTGCTTATTAAAATAACTCCAAAGTTCTAAGCACTGTCTCATTTATTCCAAGTTTGAACATTATAAAGGGGGTGGGGTATCAGGGCCTAAATTATCATGAGTCATATTCTGACTGCCTTGGTTGAAGGGTCCTGAACTGATCTTGTGAGATTTAAGCTTTTCTTTCTTGAGAAGTGTATTAGAATAGTGTACATATCCCAATTATGGTCTGTAGCGGTCACCTAATCTGGTGTCAATTTGAGGACTAAGAGTGTAAGGGTAGAGTCAAGCCTGTCACTCTGGAGATAGCCAATGAGACCTCTGTGTGGGCATGGCCTTCTCCTGAGAATTCTGGTACTTCCTTCCTGGAGGCAGAGACACCATCTCTCTCTGCTCACTTCCTTGGAGACGTTCTACTGATAACACTCTCTGCCTGAGAGATTTGACTGACAAGGCTGGATCCCTGTGAGACAACCCTGAGGAGAAGCCACATGGACCTACCTTGATGTACTGAGAAACCTGGACCTAGGGAAGCCATGTGGAGACTCCTGTCATTGCTGACATTCTTACAACACCACTAGATCCAAAGACTTTCTGCCCATTAGCCTGTGATTGTCCAACACTTGGAGTCATTGTATGTGTTTCATGAGTGTAAAGGACTTTGTAGATTGATGTGGGACATATGGGCTTGGACTGGACTGGGTTGAGATGCTTTCTCAATGTTCAATTCTCTTGTATATAAACCTCTACCTTATATACATATGCGTGTTTAAGAGTTTGTTTCTCTAGTCTACCCAGACCAACACATGGTCTCATTTCTGTTTCTATAGTCTAGCCTGCAACTGTGAGGTATTGATATACCACCCATCATGCTTTTGCGACCGTTTCCTTCATGTCCTATGTCATACTTAAGTGGTCGTGTTTCTGTAAATTCTTGGAGCCACTTTGACATTTTGCTGATGGTTCCTCCTCTCTCTTCTTCTCTGAGGAGACCTGGTGGCATCGTGGTTACGTTTTGGGCTGCCATATGCCACACCAGTATGCAACGTCGATGCAACATCGATAAGTTGAAACCACCGACCTTCCTCAGGAGAAAGACTGGGCCTTCTATGCCTGTGAGGAAGTCCAGTCTCGGAAACCCACAGGGATGTTCTACCCCATCTGCAGGGTCACTGTGAATCTGCATCAGCTCAATGGCAGTGAGTGAGTGAGTGAAAGCCGCTTCCCTACAACAAAGGTTAAGCCCTTCAAATATAGTATTTATTTGTAATGAGAGCATAGCTTGACCTTTCCTTCTGGATACAGGATTGCTTGTTACAATTTCAAAACTTGTTTTGAAGAGCTTTCATTCTAGCTCTGAAGTTTTCTCCTTTTAGCCTAAATAATGATTCCCCCCTGCCTATTCCCAAGATGTAATTGTCCTAGCCCTGGAACCATAAATATGTTACCTTAATGTAAAGGAAGCTTTGAAAGATGTAATTAATGTAAGGATCTTGCAATGGAGAGACTATCTTGGGCTATCTGAGTAGCTTCACTGCAATCCCAAGGGTCCTTAGAAGAAGAAAATGGGGAGTCAGAGTCACAAAGCTGAGATGCTCTGGTGGAGGCAGAGGTTGACAGAGGAAGGGGCCATGACTCAAGGCAGGCAGGAGGCCTCTAGAAAGTGGAAAGGCAGGAAAAAGATTCTCCCCAGAGTGTTCATGGAAACACAGCCCTGTCAACATTCTGGTTTTGGTCTTTTATTGCTCATATTGGATTTTTGACATTCAAATTGTAACAAGAAACATCTGTATTAAGTCACCACATTTATGATAAGTGGTTACAGCAACAGTAGGAAAGTAATACAGATGCCAAATGTTATTATTTTGTCTTTATTAGAGCATTTTGAAAGTGAATTCTAACCTTTAAAGTACTATGTCCAATTTGGCATTTGGCTATGGTGCAAAAAAGATAATGTGATCACTTTCTTCTGCATCATGTGACTTTATTATTAAATGGTTTCTCAGTAGTAAGCAGAATTATTTTCATAGTAGAAAAAGATGCAAATGGGAGCCCTTACCATCCTCTCATCCATTTACTACAATATTTTGTCTCAGGGACAAATTGGTGACTGGTGACTGATATTAAAAACATAGTAATCAATTTATCCCATGCAGCCCAGGGCTCTAATCAGACAACGTCTTTCCTTTTATCTATCAGAATTCTGGAGAAAGTTTCTTCTTCTTGATCTCGTTAATCCATTCATTCACTCATCCATATTTATCTTAAAGACATAGGTTTTGCTTCCTCTTTACTTCCTTTAAACACACATCCGGTCTTCATTTTGTAGTTAATTATTCTATCTTGCCCAATACACTGGAAAAAAGGAATCACTTTCTTAGGTGTTTCACCTTCTACACCATAAAGATCAACTTGTACTTAACAGAGCAGATGCTCTGACTCCAGCAGGAAGGTACACATGGCATAATCTCCGAAGGCTTTACCAGTCTGCTTGGGTTCCCCATTCACTGGTAAGAAGTTTCACCAATATTACAGCTATCCCAGACACTTGCTGAGAAATATAATGCCAAACTTCTGGTACCCCAGTTTCCTGGTCCTGAATGGAAGGACAACACACCTGCGTGTTGTGTTTTTTGGGGGAGGAGGACTCTTCCTGAGAATGTGATTGTAAGTTATCAATATTGCTGCACGATCTGCTAGTTTCTATCCACCTAGAGACTCTCACACAAATATGCCGATGACTAGAATAAACACCAATTTGTTGTAATCACTAAGAAAGAAAAATGGGGTCTTCTTTCTTACTGTTTCGTTCTGCTGATGGTGGACATACTATTATATTTTGTAGGCAATACCTTCAGTGTTGAGCTGTGAAAACAAAAACTCTGATAGCTGAAGTGATTTCTCCAAGGAATGCGAGAGAACGCAGAGCAAGGGAAAGCAAAGGATCATGGTTTACATTTTGGCTTTGCCACTTATGTATACATATTATACATTATACATATACATTGTAGGGGTTCATTTTTTTAATCTGTAAGAGGGGGACAGTAATAAAGAAGGAAAGTTTAGAAGAGGGGTTGGTATGCACTCACTAATCTGCAAGTGTTTGAGAATGCTATGTTATGCAATCAAGTTAAAAAGTTAGGTGCTAAAACCAAAATTAAGGCACTTTGCAAGACCTCTGAATCCTTGAAACCAGGAATGATTGAAAGCATACGCTATTACTGCAAAGGCAATCACAAGTCAAATTATTTCTCTCCCACTTTTAGAATGACTATCTTGTTTTTGGAAAAGAATTCAAACAACAGAAAACCAGTAAAATTCACCTCAAATTCCACTCCCTAGAATAGATCTCGACCTGTGGGTTGTGACCCCTTTGGGGGTCAAACAACCTTTTGACAGGGGTTGCCCGATTAATAATAGCAGGAAAATTACAGTTAAGATGTAGCAACGAAATTAATTTTATGGTTGGGGGTGGGGGGAGTCACCATACCTAGAGGAACTATATTAAAGGATCATGGCAAAAGGAAGGTTGAGAATCACTGACCTAGAATATCTTCTTACATATACAGACATATGAAGGATACCCTCTCCCACAAAACTGGAATTGTGCTGGAAGAAGCAGAGCTTTCTTAGCATGCATTTTCCCTGTTAGGTGAACAACTTGCAACTTGCTCTCAGTTAGTACACCTAGTGGTGTCGCCTGGAAAGGCTCTCTGATTACTGTGAATTTTCTGTAAAAACAGTTTCAGTTGAACCTCATTCTTTGTGATGGTCGATTTAACACAGCAATTCTCAACCTGTGGGTCACGAGCCCTTTGGGGGTCAGACAATCCTTTCACGGGGTCACCCAATTTATGACAGCAGCCACATTATGTTATGCAATAAAGTTAAAATAATTTTATGGTTGGGGGGCGGGGGTGTCTACCACACCAAGAGGAACTGTATTAAAGGGCTGCAGCATTAGGAAGGTTGAGAACCACTGATTTAATAGAATAGCATGCAGCTGTGAAATGTTGTTTCCTGTTCAGGAGAAATGCCTCAGAAACGGTTGTGATGTTAACACAGCTTACAAGCCCAGCACTACGGAAAAACTCAAGTGTATGAGTAGAGTGGTTTTCTCATTTCAACAAAGGTGAAATGTGTGGATTGTGATAAGAGCTTTAAGAGCCAACAATAAAATTATTTAATAATAAAAAAAGGTGAAATGCCAATTGATGACAAACCTCATTCTGGACACCGTCAACTTCCCGAAAAGGTTGACTCACAGTGCATTTGTGGTTTGTTTTACCAGGTTAGACTGCAAATAAAGCTTTCAACTTAGAGGTTCTGAAAAGATTGCATGACAGTAAACCACCAAAAAAGGCATGATTTGTGGCTGATGGGGGATTGGTTTTGCCACCATGACAACGCATTTGTTCATGAAGCCATCTCAGTGCGCCACTTTTTGGCGAACCCCAGCATGCCTCCCTTGCCCTATGAACCTTACTCACCTGACCTTCCTCTGTGCGACTTCCTTTTGTTTCTGCGAATGCAGAGGACATGAAAGGGCAGGGATTTGAGGATGTAAAAGAGGTGAAGAAAAAAAAAAACAAGGGAGGTGACGTCTGAAAAATGCTTGTAATAATGGAATCACAGATCTCACAAATGTATTGTGTAATGAAAAGTATTTTGAAGGTGATAAGGTTGTTCTGTAAAAATATTTAAAGGCATAGCTTTGAAAAAAACACAGCATTTTTTGGGTTATTCCCTTGAATGCATACCCCCAGAATACATGACTAAATAATAGATCATTTTGTTGATCATATTATGATGTGGGTTTATTAAGGAAAACTCAAATGGATATCTGAACTGATTTAACCTTTTATCTGAAAATGCTGGGTTACTAGGGAAACAGCATCAACACAATATGTAACAGATTTTCTTTGCTTCTGAGGTCACAAAAGATCTTCATGCTCATTTCTGTGTTCACTTTCTGGCTAGTTAGCACATCCTCCTAATTCCAAAGAGTTTGCTACTTGAGTTTAGCTTTATATATAAAACGATAGGGCTGAGCCCCGGTGGCGCATTGGTTGAGTGCGGGACTGCGGCTCACTGGCTTGGCAGTTCAAATCCAGCATCAGCTCTCCAGGAGCAAGGCTGTGTCTCCTACTCCCACCAGAGGGCAGTGATGCAAAAAAAAAAAAAACCAAAACACCACGATATATTTATATATGAAACATTTTTGTTATTGACCAGACGTCCCGATTTTAAACAATTGTTCCTGTGTCCTGTGACGTTTTTAAAAAAGTCCCGACTTCTGGAAAGAATGCACGACAAGCCAGGGAATGGCGGAAGAACGGGAAGGGAATATATTCCTCCCTCCAACCCTCCCCTCCCCTGGTAAATGGTGTCCCGCTTTATCAATGTTAAAATCTGGTCAGTTTAAATATGTAAAACAGCCTTCTGCCTGCATTATTGTTGGTCTTTGAACTACATTTTCAGTCCTTTGTAAACTGTGGCCTCCCAGCATCAATGTTTTTAAAGCTCAATATGTAACAGCCAAACCTTCCACCTTACACATTTTAATACCTCATTTTACAATGCAGATTTCATTAATATGGTGGTAATAACGCAGGTGGTATAGGATGCAACAGGTTTTAGACTTTCATTCTTGCCACACAGTTCTCAAAGTTCACTGAAAGGACTTTCCTAAACATGATAATTAAATAGAGACTGAAGCCATAAGTACCAAATCAGCAAACAGATGCTAATAATTTCACAGTGAAGTTACTCTACAAATACTTGGAATCCTATATGTATATGAATTATTGTTTGTTTTATATATTTTTACACACATAAATCAGAGACACATGTTGACCCTTCTGATAGTAATCATACATAATTCAATCCTTTTTCCAGAAGGCTGAGACCTACACCTGCCATTTACATTTATTAATGATTTATACCCTGCCCACCTTCAGTAGGTTTGTGGTACTAGCAGCTCCTCGACTCCTTTGGGCCCTTTGTGAAAATTGACAAAGGTGCTCCCAGTGAGAGGACAAGCGGTGTGCCCAATGCACTGAGCTCCCATGCACCCCTCATGCAGAGCATGAACTCCATGAGCTCCACTGTCAACCACTCATACATTATACATTAAAACGAAGACTCTTGGCCAATAGTTTAAATGGAAGCAGAAAGACGAAAGCGTTCACGTTTAATCTCCTCAGGCACTGAGTTTGATTCTCCATGCTTGGCAGCTAAGGCAGAAAGGGAATTCTGTAGGGTCACACAGTTTTGCTTCCTCACGTGAGATCACACACAGAGCCATGTGCACGTGCACATTTTACTCTGGAACACATGTACACGATCATTATCTCCTTGCATAACAGATCTCTCTTCAACTAGGGTACCCCAAAGCCTCAGAAGTGCTGCACAAACTGACAATTTGTGCACAGATCTTCTCTGAAATGCAGGAGACACCACTCTCAAAGACAACTCAGCGACGGCACGTCTCTAAAGAGCTCAACGCATTGAAAGAATCAATGGCAGATGCTTTCCGATTTTGTGAGGGTCATAGGACAGAACTTGGAAGACCTTTTAGAGTGGCTATAAACATACCTAATGGGTTGTCTTTCAAAGGCCAGAGCAGGGGGTGGGCTGCTGTCAAAACAGGCTTTGATACTCAACCCACAGGTGACTTGATGTGCCAGTGCAGTGGAAGCAACCTAGTTCTGAAAGTTTCTTTGCTGGAGCAATCTGTTCTAGAGTCAGTTTTCAGAAATCCTGCTATAGCAAATGCTTTAATTTATTAATGAAGGAAATCATATTATCTTAGGAAAAGCAAAAGCGACCTCACACACCCTGATTGGTTTTCCATCTTTGCATATTTTACTAATACTTTACCTTGGGAAAATGTGTATTTATATCTTTTGTACCAGTTTGGAACTTTAGTAACCACTGAATTTTCTTTCCTTATTAAGTATATTTATTATTTAGTGGTCTGTGGAATGGCAATTCAGTATAATATATGCAGAGCCGAAAAGCTAATTTTTAATTCTAATTTAGTAGTTTTGCTATCAATTCCATTATAGGCAATGCTGGAATTATCTGTCTTTAAGTCAGAACAGTCAGGTAAAGTTCGTATTTAAAGTTAGTCAAATGTTTTTCTTAGTAAATTCTCATTCACTACCTTTGCGTTGATTCTGACCCAGACAACCCCGAGAGATAGAGTTGAATTACACTTTTGGGCTTCTGAGACTTTTAGTTCTTTATAGGAACAGACAGCCTCACTTTCTCCGGAAGGGAGCACTAGTGTGTCTGAATCACTGATCTCATCTTTAGCAGCTCAGTGCATAGCCTGCTATGCCACCAGAGCTTCTAAGTACCATATTTTTCAGACAATAAGATGTACCTGACCATAAGAGGCACCCAGTTTTTAGTGCAGGAAAATAAGAAAAAAATATTCTGAACCAAATAGTACCAGTATACTAACATATTTAGTGAAATAAAGCAAAATACAGAAATATCTAACAGTGTAAAATTCAACAGTGGTGTTAAGAACCATCTACATTTTTATTAACAAAGGAGAGAGGTGTGCGCTGTACCAGTCATGTGGCCTGACTCATGTGGAGACTCCACAAGGCAGGTCTTCCCCAGAACACTCAACAATCTACAACCTGCAAACAGCAGTGGACAGTAATGAGTCCACAGGATCATAAACAAATGTTCTGAGGTATCATACCTTTGGGCCATAAGATGCACCCTGGTTTCCCCCCCCTACTTTTTTTGGGGAAAAAAGTGTGCCTATGATCCAACAAATACGGCAGAAATATATATAGTATATGGTGCTGCTTTCAATTGATTTTTTAAAAAGTTAAAGAAACAAAGATATCTAAATCATGATAGTAGTATTACTCATGTTTTGACAGTGTCACAAAATAGTCCTTATTTTTTATGAACTATATTTTGTATCTTGAAATTTTAATATAATAGGATCTATGAAGGTTGGTTTGTAACAACCAGTTGTATATAAGTTGTGTTTCCATAACCTGGGATTGCCTGTGCCTGTAGACTGAATTTAATCATAGAATTTCAGTTCTTAAGTCTCAGAATGAGTGTGGAAAATATTCATAACACTCAAAATTAGGGAAAACAAATATTTTTGATTTAATTTTTAAATTCAAAACATTAGCATGGCAGAAAAACATCTTTCAGTGAATTATGGCCATTTTCTGTTCACTGAGGTCATTTCAAACAATTTTTCTATTTTCAAGGGGAAAAAAAACTTGAAACACTGAAGATTCTTTAGAATTCTCTTAATTGTTATTTTTTAGTCTTCCTGCAGTACAATAGTACTTTTACAATATGCTGTTTTGATTACCTTAACATTCTTGGACTATAATTAAATCATTGTGTATGGCTCAGATTTAAGTAAGAACAATTTGCAATGGGGTCTACTTCAAGGTCAAATATTTAAAGTTTTACGAATAAGTTACATACTGCTCAAATAACAATCAGACAGCAAAAGTCACATGAAATTTCATTCTCAGCAACTTCTCAGAAAATTTACATGCCAGTTGATTATATATGAAGAATGCTAATGCCAGGGATTAAAAACACACCAAGCCAACAACTACCATTTGATAGTCAGGATGGCTTCTTGGTCCTGCAAAGGGATTCCACTCTCTGTTCCAGTGCCTTTGTGGAGTACCAACTAGGACACATCCATGCTATTCTGTGGGATCATTTGCTGAGCCCTGGTGATGCAGGGAGTTACCTGTTGGGCTGCTAACCACAAGGTCAGCAATTTGAAACCACCAGCCTTTTCAAAGAAGAATGATAAAGTTTTTTATTCCTGTAAGCATGTACAGTTTCCTATTGGATCACTATGAGTTCTATGACTAGATGGTAGTAAGTAGGCTTTGGTGTCATAGTAATGTCTACTGGGGAAGGTATACTAAACCACCATCTTTGAAAATGTTATGTGTTCTGGTAGGGTAATAGAACTGGGAAATAATCAACATTTGATAGGCATACACAGAGAGCTTGAAATCAACTCTAAGATGTAAACAGCAAGGTGAGATGGGCACAGGGTATGCCAGGACAGCGGAAGCATGCTCATGAGCTGCGGGCCAGTGAAGAGATTTACGGCAAGGGCGAATGGTAGGAAATGAGGTTATACACAGAAATAAGTGGGAGTTGAGGGAACCTTCTTCTCTTAGGTGCTCGGTATATGGGGAAAAACTGCAGACACGACTAAAGGTTCAAAGTTATCACACATGCCAGACTTTTCTTTATCTGTTCCTTCTCCTATCCCCATTACAAGGGAATGATTTTGAGTCTTACTCTCTGGGATAATACTGAGAAGGGAAGTCTAAGAATCATCTGACTGAGGCCTTACATGGAGAAAGAGTTTCAAATTTAGGCTTTTCTCAATATCTCTAAATGAAGTTAACATATGGTCACAGACATACTCTGTAAGACATGGGGCAAAATGATGTCAATTTTCATACCACAGTTTTACATTTCTTTATTTTGTAATAAGCCAGAAAACTTTTAGAGACTTTCACTGGATTAGGTTTGGGAACAATTGATAGTCAGTCATATACAAAAAAGAGACCTATATATAAAGAGAACCATATATAAAAAAGAACACCTAACAGCTGGCTAAGTGTCTAGCTGTTAACCACACGGTCAGTGGTTCACTCTCAGGTATAACAACGAGAATGTCTGCTTCCATAAAGATTTACAGTCTCAGAAATCCTGTACTGGGTGGCTATGGGTCAGAATCAACTTAATGGCAGTGGACCTGGGTTGGTTTTGGTTATATAACATTACAAGTTAAGTCTGTTCAAACATGTTTCCATAAGATTATAAGTCAGTGAACTCCTTTTCATCTTCAGCATCATGAAGCCTCTTTTACCTATGTGTGACCACTTTGTTACTTATTTTAACCACCAACACTTGGTGGAGATGACTCTCTTGTTTTGTAAGAACGTTCCCCAAGCAAAGTCTCATTTTCACTGTTGTGGTCAATGAACTGATACTAAGGGTTCAAGCAGAACAAATGTTTTGAGAATGATGATGGCAACAAATGTACAAGTGTGCTTGACACAATGGATGTATGTATGGATTGTGATAAGAGTTGTATAAGCCCCCAATAAAATGATTTTTATTTTATACACGTCGGATGCAACACAGTAATGGGAGAAAGATGAGGTGGTAGAGAGGATAGGGAGATAAAAGGGAGTTCAGAAAGGAAAGGATAGCAGAGGGAAAAGGGCACTAATCTACCCGGGGTTGGGGGGGGAGAGTCCTGGTCTAGTCTTCACAGAAACCCGAGTGGGCAAGCAGTTCCTACCACAAAACACCCTGTAGGACAGCGTGGATGCATGGAAGGATGCAAGAAAAGAGAGAGCTACAGAGCTGGAAGCAACCAGAGTCAGATGGGCTCCCTCTCTAGAAGTGGGCATGGCAGAGAACAGGCTGGGGAAGGGGCCAACATCCCATACCCACAGGGATAAATACAAGAAGGGAGGAAGAGGAAGAGTCCTGAACAATACTTGTGAGATTTTGTAGAAGTGGCGGGATTTGTTTCTTGTTCTAGTGTTGTTAATGATACGGGCTCCTTATGTGTCCTTAATAGTTCAGTTTTTGTTTGTGGCAGCAATAGGGCTTTTACCCAGTTATCCAGCATTTGGACAGAGTTATGTGTGCTAGCCTTTCTCCTTCCAGACATAGATATTAGTCCTGGAAATGAACCTGTCCCTATCCCTGCTAATGATTACCTGGCAGGAAGAGCTAAAGGGCAGTGCAACTAGGTGACCTATTTGTAA